>JASCZW010016512.1:0-18571 GCA_034211315.2 Aedes japonicus | reverse complement strand
CGCCCAGTAAGGAAAGTTATTCTAACATAAGTCTAAAGCTATGTCCATTTAGAATCCGGAATAATAAAATCATCTGTATCTCGGTAACGGATTCACGTACAAATAAGTTTTATTCATCAAAACTAAGGTAATTCATTGTACTTTAGGAAAAAAATATCAATACAAATTATTTCTCTTCGTTTCTTATGAAAAATCGCCCTTTCTTCTTAATTCCTCCCATCAAACGCTGCACACCTCCGGCGTTAACTTCCTTGGCACATTTGTTCCACATTTTGGTCATCTGAGTCGCGTCACGAGCGGTTTTTTCACTTTTCTTAAGCTTCCGCTTCATTATTGCCCAAAATCTCTCGATGGGCCGGAACTGCGGGCAGTTGGGTGGATTTATGTTTTTATCGATGAAATCTACGTTATTATCGCGGTACCACTGGATGACCTACCGGCAGTAGTGGCTACTCGACAAATCTGGCCAAAACTTCACGGGACCTTTATGGGCTTTAATGAAAGGTAGTACGCGGTTTTTGAGGCATTCTTCCTTGTACAGCTTCGAGTCCATCATCTTATTCGCCACGAACACTTTGGTCTTTGCTCCGCAGCTGCATATCCCTTGCCAAATCATCAGTTTTCGTGCCGTCGTGCCGTCGCCATGTAGAAGTTTTGGCCAGGAAGCTGTCCGAAATCCATTTTGACGTAGGTTTCATCGTCGATGAGCAGGCATCCTTGGTACTTCGTCAAAACCTGCTGGTACAATTTCTGAGCTCGAGTTTTGATGACGAATCTTTGCTTCAACGTTCTGTTTGGTGGCTTGCTGGCTCGATAAGAACGATATCCTGCTCGCAAACGAATTCTTCGAGCGGTACTGCGAGCAGCACCGTATTTTTGTGCGATTTCATTATCTGATAGCCCAGGGTTTGCTCTGACGGCTCTCAACACCTTCTGGTTTCAGTTTGTG
The DNA here is from genome assembly GCA_034211315.2 of Aedes japonicus. Taxonomy (NCBI): domain Eukaryota; kingdom Metazoa; phylum Arthropoda; class Insecta; order Diptera; family Culicidae; genus Aedes; species Aedes japonicus. The sequence continues at coordinate 17,622 of JASCZW010016512.1, read as the reverse complement.
GTTCCACTATGATGCTTAACTTAAGGCACTCGCTCTTTCGCTCCCTAAAACGTTTGAGCACGATTGATTTGGCGATTTCCAACGTTTTTGCGATTTTTATTGCAGACCACGTTGGATTATAAACGTGGGTGTGCAGAATTTTTTCTCTACTCTCGGCTTCCATCTGGAATAACTTTTGACTCACTGCACGAGAACACCGTGAAATTTATTCCACAGAAAGGTAACCGCTGTAAAAATTCTTGCAGCGGTCACTTTCCGTGCCGCTGCAATACAATAAGTGATTCTGGATCTAACTGGACAGAACTTACGTTAGCCATTTTTTTACACGGTTGGTTAAACACCGTAAGACAAGGTTTTTTATGCAGTTTATATTGCAGAGATAAGTTGGCATCAAAGTTTTATATTGGTTTGTTAACAATCTTGATAACAAGTGCTGTATAAAAAAAACTTCCTCGGGAGAAATAGTAACGAAGGCTAATTTTTGACTGGTGGTAAACATGGAAAAAAGAAGAACAGCTGCTTCGTCACTAATTCGAGACTAAGCTTTACAGAGTTGATGTAGAAGGAGATGTTCGCTCATCACCATGAGGCACCAAGAGTGAACAATCATGTTTTTGGATTGAATGAAAGATGTGAAGAGAAAGCGTTGAAAGTTTCGTCTGACACAGAGCGTCTTTCCATACGTCAATTTTTGCCTGTTGCAGTGGCGGACTTGGTCCGTCCTATATCCTACCCCCCCCCGCAGTGGGATGTTAGGCAAAAATTGACGTCCATGGTTCGAGTACCACTGTACACATGCCCTTTTCGCTCAATTTTCCTAAATAAAAAACATCTGTTCTATTTCCAACCTGCCGCACACTGACGGAACTTTCAACACTTTCTCTTCACATCTTTCATTCTAGCCAAAAACATTAATGTTCACTCTTGGTGCCTCGTGGTGATGAGCGAGCATCTCCTTCATAATCGTTTCTCCACGCATGGAGAATACATAACATAACAATTAATGTATTTACAGAGTTGCCAAAGTTATTTTTGAATTTTCAATACATTTTTGTACATTTGTGCATTGAAATCTATTTCCGATCTTGAATCTGATTGTTCATGAATAAGATATATAAAAAATGCATATTGTCATTACAATAGATTTTCAACAATTTTGAAACAATACAATTAACAGTAATTGACTCAAATTTGTTCAGAAACAAATGCAGTGGTCCACAATCCCTCATATAGTGGAATTTTTGGAACATTCTGTTGAAGATCCCTCCGGAGGACTATTTTATGGTATTAGGTGATTTTAATGGTCCCATTGGATATGACGATATTTCCTTCGTCATCTTGTAGACAAACAGCTCTTACACAAAGTACTAGCACATCGCTAATAATGCGCCCCTTATAATGAACCCACACGAACACACTCTCAAATATTCTGTCAAAATAACACAGCAAATCAAAACAAAGACGCAAATATGTACAGCAAGGTGTTTCAAGGTGTATTTCGGACCAAGGGGTTCTACAACAGTGAACCAATTTCAAATAGCTAGTTGCATATTGATTGTTGGTATAATCTTGTCATCGAAAAGAGTCTAGCTTGATCACGATCTGTTCTGACAACACGGTCAAATAAAATGACCTTCATCACAAATTGACCACAGTCTTCTTCCATACGAGGCTCAAATACGAATAAAAGAGAAAAGTATCAGGGCTATCTGGACAAAGAGGTTCCAATCGGCCCATAAGCTAATCTTAGAAACTGTCAGAAATCTTTCTTACTCGCTAAAACTCACCAGAAATCAACGGTAACTTACCGCCAATAGAATGTGAAACTTCTGACAAACGACAAATTCAAAGTCGACTTTGCTAATTATTTGAGAGAAAAAATAAATCGTCTCAATGATGAGTCGGAATTGTATTGGAATGGAATAAAGAACATCATTCAAGAAGCTGCAACACAAATCATTCCTAGGGAGAAGGAACCAGCGATGTCTCCTAAAACGCGCAAGGCATATTCAAATTCGCAAAAGAAACTAGGGTAGGGAACAGCTTAAGCACCCCGAGACCCTATTCCAAGCACGGGGTTAACGTTAACCTATCACGCGCATTTTTTGCAGTATGGTGCTCCATCTAGAGAAGCACCATACTGCAAAAAATGAGCGTTGCAGGTTAACGTTTACCCCGTGCTTGGAATAGGGTCCCGGGGTGCTTAAGCCGTTCCCTACCCTATATCGGCAAAAGCGTTTCTCAGATGTTGATTACTGTCGGGTTGAAGTGGCAAGGGCAAGACGTGAATTTGAGCAAACCAAACGTGATCACATCTGGAAAACTTGGAGAGAGTTCTTCAAACACATAGCCAGTACAGAACCATACCAAAGGCTGAGGAAAGCGTTCAAATTTCTGAAGGTCAACAGTGTTGAAAGTTCGGTTCGGTTCGGAATAGTGTAACCCAATTTAAATGGCTGGAGTCATTATACGAATCCGTGGTGGAGGACCAAAACATCCCATTGCTACCTGAATCAGGTAATGAAATTCCTGGGCCATCTAGTGAAGAGATTCAGGAAATATTAAATGGGTTCAAAAATGGGCCAGGACACGTACTCTTATGGAATCAACGTGGAACTCCTGAAAAACGCGCCAAAGAAGTTTATGGATGAAATGCGAAACATTATCGAACAGATCTGGAAAACTAATGCTGCACCAGAGGAGTTTTCCAAAACTGTGCAAATTCCGATCCCAAAAAAAAAACATGCACCGAAAGAAGCTACAGGTTTTCGCCAACCGGATTTTTGAAAAACAGTTCTATGGAGGACCCCATCGTCACATCAAAACGAGTAACAGAAGAGTACTGGAATCATGGAGTTGCTGTCTATGCACTTGCTCCAGATATAAGGCAAGCATTTGATTCAGTAAGCCATATATCAGTTATTGAGGCTCTGCAATCGTTAAACGTATCAAACTAATTGATAAATAGAATAATTAAATTGAAGAAAAGACATGTCTCCAGTGGCAGAATCAAAGAACCCCTAAAGTTATAAAACGTAGGGGTATTACACAAGGCTACCCCGAAAGTTATTCCAAGAGTCGAAGTGATGTTTGTCATTTGGTGAAATGAGAAAAGTCACCTGCAGTGACGTGACTCTTCTGGGTAAATCAAATGGAGAGTCGCGTCACTGCAGGTGACTTTTCTCAATTCACCAAGTGACAAACGTCACTTCGACTCTCGGAATAACCCGTCTTCGACGTCGCGAAACAATAGATCATTCGGGATGTTGCGAAAAAACTAGGGACCTCGTCGAGTAACGTCATGCGTGCCAAAGAAAGACTTGTGCTAAAAACATACCGGAAGCAGAAAAAACCCAAAAGGAACCCAAAACAGGCCGCGTCCGTAAAACCACGGGCCCGCAAACTCTACGATTCGTAATTGTGTATAAATTCTGGGTGTATAATAATGGACGATTAAACGTATGTGAAACTAGATTACAAAACACTTCCCGGACCACAATTCTATACTGTAAGCGAAGACAAAGACATTCCCTGAAACGGAGAAGGCAATTTTTAGCGAAAAATTCGGTAAGAAAATTATAGTTTGGCATGCAACATGCAAGTGTGGTAAAACATCTAGTCCATCACAACGGAGACGATGAACACTCAGAAATGCGCTAAGGAATGTCTCCAGAAGCGATTATTGCCGATGATCACTCTGCACGAAGGTCAAGTATTGTTTTGGCCTGATTTGGCGTCATGTCATTACGCAAAGGACACTTTAGAATGGTACAAAAGTCAAAATGTATCCTAGAGGGTTTGAGCTGTTTAGTGGAATACCTGTAACTAGAAATTAGAAGAAAAATTAGTATCTTCCATTTAATTCCAACTACCTTTGCTTATCTTCGACAGATACGCGTATTTCGTCTACAATGTGCAGACTTCTTCAGTGTTTCGTACTAATAACTTCTTCTAATTTCAAAATGTATGTTTCGTGCCGAAAGACATGAATCTGCCGAACTGCCCGGAGGCAAGGCCAATCGAGACTTTTTGAAGAAGAGATAGACTTGTTGGAAAGGGAAGTGTGAAAGAAGTAAATAAGTGTTAGGGGAAAAAAGGAATCAGAATGAAGGCTTAGGCTAGCAAATACAGGAAAAGATCGATATGAAATATGTGCCATCTTGTCTGCAACTTTATGTTCAAGCTTGTAGTATGGCGAGCTTTTCTAGCAAGTGCATAACGCTTTTCTGAAATTTCCAAACGAATTTGTTATATGGAGTAGCAATTAGAGTCCTGTGAATAGTTTTCCTGTAGTTCGACTTCGTGTCTTCTCCCGAAATCGAACTGCGACCACTCTCGAATTGGAAACACTGGCTCTAACGTTGTGTCAAAGTGGCAGTTCAGACTTAAGGACTGTATCGCTAATAATGGGTACAGAGAACGGCAGTTTTCAGCTTGTTTTTGGGAGTGTAAATTACAAAAATAATGTTTCTTAGTTATATAATGATCAAACAACAGTAATATTTATTTTGCTCTCCGTTGACTTCCCAGGTCACGCAATTTCCTCTTAATGTTCTTCATTAGGTTTTGAACAACTGTTCCATCGATGCTGCTGCTCACATTTGCCCAATCCTTTATAATCTGTCGACATCAGCGGCTTTTGTACCTTTTTTTTCCTTCCAAAACTTTTCAATGGTCCTTATCTGCGGACAATTTGCAGGATTCATCGCCTTCTCTGCAAACGCTCATAATGGCATGACGCCAAAACAGTGTCTGATTTTAATGCTTTCCGATGAGAGGTAGAAGTAGTTTTTGAAGACATTCCATCCGGTAACAAATTTCGGCATTCCTGTTCGCAAGTGTGAAAAAAGGCGAAGATTTCATCCACATTGACAAATAGCAGTACTTTCTTTCCAAGTTTTTCACAAAAAAATCGTTTGGCACATTGGTTTCTTGCTTTACAGCGTAAAAAGTGGCCCCTGAAAGCTTTTTGTAGTCCAGCTTAACATACATTCCATCATCCAGGGCTCCAGTATATCAAGGCCTTTTCATGGATGACTATTAGTTAAGAATTATATCACTACGCGGCGCTAGTGTTCAGGTAAATTTCTTAAAAATGTTTTATCTGTAGATCCTGACCAAATGGATGGTTTCAGTCTTGCACAAAGTTGTTCAGCTGGCCAAGGTCTTTTGATTGATGAACATAAGTTTAGAATTGTTTCAAAACGTGGCGTGTGTAAGTAAATCTCCCGAATATGCTATATCTTAGGAACCTGGCCCTATAGGACGTTCCTGTCTTCGATATAGTTGTTTGGAACAGAAATGAGTTTCCTGAAATGGACTTTTTCTATACTGTCATATGGAAGGTTTCTATCTTCGACAAACTTGTTCAGTAGTTCAGCGCCAATATGTTTGAAGGAAATAAGTTTAGAATTTTCTCATTAGGCGATGCCTTGACCTACTGTAAAACTTTGCTGAAGACAGAAATCTCTTCACTGAAAAATTCGAATATGTAGCGTTATTATACTTTTTATAGCCGTCAGTTTGCGTCTTCTGTGAAGTTGCAAAGTTTTTCTAGCATAAAAAGCGAGTATACAAAGATATGAAAATAGAGTAAAATTTACAGCATAAGGAAAGAGATGTAGATTGGGAAGTATGCTAATGCAGACAAGAAAAAAAATCTTTGCATAGTGTAAGGATCCCAAGATATAGCGTATCTTGGTAATTCCGTCAAATAAGAAAACCACATACACAGGTCATATATCAAAAGGTCTAGGCCTACTGAACAGTCTTGCTGAAGACTGAAGTCTTAATTTGAGATGGATCCAGCATTTTCCAAAACTGTACAAGCACACTAGTGGCGCGTGGTGGAAAGATTCAGAAGACTTTATCGAAGACAGTAACCTTATCAATGGTAAAAATTTCATGTTACAATTTGATCGGGAAACTCAATTTCAAACCAGCGCCGCGCAGCGGAACGATTGTCAACTGCTGGTCATCAATTTATAGGTCTTGGTCCAATGAAATCCGAAGACAACCTTTTTTGGTCAGAATCCCCTGACCAAAATATGTTGTCTTCGGATTTCATTGGACCAAGACCTATAAATTGATGCCGTTCAGGAAATGCATATACAATACAGTATTTTGAACTTCTTGTCACCGGCGTAGTGGTTAACATCCATACCTCTCACGCCAAAGTCACGAGTTCTAATCTCACCCCCGGACAAGTGACGAAAATACCCAAACGGTATTTGAGTGACCACGACGGGAGATGAACCAGCCCAGGGCTGAAAATCTCGATAATAAAGAAATAAAATAAAAAAAACTTCTTGTCACCATTCAAAAAATCTTGACCCACTGAACAACATTATCAAAGCCTTTGTGATCCGTATCACGAGATATTCCGGAAGAAATGTGTTATACAAAGCACAACGCGCAAGTGCTGAAAGGTTAAACACCTATAGGGTATTTTTGTTGTCTTGTCCCGAGGTAAACTCGTGACTTTCTTTGCCTTTCACTTATTGTCGGAATTTTCATGTCCTAGTGTTCCGTCTATAAGCCTTTCAGGTGTTCTTTGTAGTGCTACGTCAACTTTTCAATCAACTCACGTTCATCTGACGACAAATTTCGGCTTGTGGAACAATGCCGTGCAGAACTTTCGCGTTTCTTGAGAGCGATAGAGTTGCTCCATTAGTTCACATTTCAACTCCTCCAGGCGGCGCCTTCTATCCCGACAAAAGATGAGTTTGCAGTCCTTTTGTGTTTGTATCGCTCAACATTTTGACGGTAAAAGACCTACCCAAGTAGCACACTACAGTCATATTTAGTTGTAGTAACTTGATTATGACTTAGCAAGTCATATTTATGTTATCTCAACGGGAAGACAACAAGTGTGCTACTAGGGTAACGGGAACTTCTAGGTCAGTTGCGAAACGAAATTTCTAGATAAAATAGTCAAAAGGTCGAAAGCAACAATTGTAAACAGTGACTTAAAACGTAAATTTCCTGGAAATGCCAGGTTGCTAACATCTAAAGGGCGATACGGTCAAAATTTGGTCAATATCAACTTGACGTATTTCTTTCAATTTTGCATTTAAAAAACCTGAACACCCCTCATTTTGAAGGTGTGTGTGTGTAGAATGTTGCTCCTATTTTGATTTTGGAATTCACTCTTCAGTTGTCAAAATGCCGTCCAAGCAAGAAGAGCAGCGTATCAAAATTTTGCTCGCGCATCGCGAAAATCCGAGCTACTCGCACGCAAAGTTGGCAAAATCGCTAAAAGTTGCCAAATAAACCGTTACAAATGTAATTAAAGTGTTTGGGGAACGTTTGTCGACAGCCAGGAAGTCTGGATCGGGGGGAAATCGAAAACCGGAAGCCGCTGAGACGACAAAGAGAGTTGCCGGTAGTTTCAAGCGAAACCCTAACCTATCTCTCCGAGATGCCGCAAATAAGCTGGGTGTATCGTCTACAACCGTGCATCGAGCCAAAAAACGAGCCGGACTATCGACTTACAAGAAGGTAGTGACTCCAAATCGCGATGATAAACAAAATACGACGGCCAAAGCGCGATCCCGGAGGCTGTACATGACGATGCTGACGAAGTTTGACTGCGTGGTAATGGACGACGAAACCTACGTCAAAGCCGACTACAAGCAGCTTCCGTGGACAGGAGTTTTATACGGCAAAAGGAAGGGAAAGGTAGCAGATATTTTCATAGCACACGAAACTGTCAAAGTTCGCAAAAGAAATATCTGGTTTGGCAAGCCATCTGTACCTGTGGCTTGAAAAGCAGCATTTTCATAGCTTCCGGGACTGTCAACCAAGAAATTTACGTGGAAAGAGTGTTTGAATAAACGTCTGCTGCCTTTCCTGAAGAAACACGGTTGTTCCGTACTGTTTTGGCCGGATTTGGCATCTTGCCATTACGGTAAAAGGCCATGAAGTGGTACGCCGCCAACAATGTGCAGGTGGTTCCCAAGGACAAGAACCCTCCCAACACGCCAGAGCTCCGCCCAATTGAGAAATACTGGGCTATTGTTAAGCGGAACCTAAAGAAGACCAAAAACTGCTAAGGACGAGCAGCAGTTCAAGGCAAACTGGCTTTCTGCGGCGAAGAAGGTGAACAAGGTGGCTGTACAAAATCTGATGGCAGGGGTCAAGCGTAAGGCCCGGCAATTCGGATTTGGAAAAAGCGGAAGCCTAACTGAATATTTTCCTGAATTTTATACTAACCTGAGCTTGAAAAAGAAATTTAATTTGATTTTTTAAATAAACGATTTCACCGATTTACACGCGTTTTCCCTTGACCAAATTTTGACCGTATCACCCTTTATATCCACTACCGACGGGAAGGTAGTAACTCTCTGTATCTGTTTCTGGTGCTATTTTGTTCGTGGGAGCAAGCAGATACCGGAAAAATAGGTTTGAAGTCATTGTTTACACATGTTACATTCGACCTTTTGACTATTTTGTCTAGATTTCAAATAGAAAAAAAAAGTTATTAATCTTGAGATTCTCGTTTTCTTGAAAAATGAGATCTTCAATATTTCTGTCTTTTCCAAGAGCTACAAATTCCAAATTGAATAGTTTTCCAAAATGCGGTTTATATTGAATTTTTTATTTCAAATTCATCACAAATTTCTTTTTACGGATCGCTTTATAATTGCTTTAAGCTTTGATCTTCCATCCAAAGATGTTGTCTCAAATCCACCAAAACCAACCTTTAATTTCTAAACTCCTTTTTCGCCGAGAAAAAAAAGAAGTCAAATTTCATTCACAACTTTTAATAATAGTGATTTTGGCATCCGGCCGTATCTAGCGGCTAACCGCTGCTATTTCAACCATCTTCGTTCTTTCCCCATCAAGCGAAGTTCAAAATTCTTCACTATTTGAATCGAACGGGGAAACCATTTCTGGAGACGCCAAAAGAGACCACAACGGTTTTAATTACAATTTAATTACAGCGAATTCGTTGCACGCCCCAACCTCGGCACCGGATCACGGAGGAGCGCCAAGATCGCTGCCAGACAGCAGCGGATTCCGTAGACTGAAATTAGGTAAAAAGTAAAATCGGAGGAAATTTATTCGATTATTAACGCTTGTTTTCTAACCTCACTTCCCACTTCGGTACGGTGGTGGTAAATTTTGCGTTTATTTAGAATGTTTTTCGGCTGGTTTATTTTTCGGTAGCCAGGAAAAAGAATTAAAGTTAAGCCTGCTATTGATTGTACAGCTCATTTGATTCGTCGATATTATACCAGTTGTTGCAGTGTTGCTTTTCGATAATCAAGATTTGGGATCAGCATACATAAATGAAATTGCAATCACTGGCAGCACTGCTCTACAATTTGACTCCCCACCAGGTCGATTTGTGTATACATATATGCCTAAACCTATTCCGCAGTCATTGATCAAAATGTGCGTTTGTCTGCGTGTGTGTGCGGTAAAATTTAGCTGTAATACGAATCTAATTTCGGAGATAATTTGGTCAAATTATAATTAAATTTTGTTTCTTTTGAAGCTGAATTCTGCTGCTCTCCCACCGCAGCTGAAAGCTCATTCACGTCGTGCACTTGCGGATGTTTGTATTTGAAAGATTGGCCCGGGCAGAAGCGTGTCTCGCGATAATTTCCTTAACTTGCTGCTGCGAGGTAATTGTTGCCGATTTTCATCAGATTATAGCCCCAAAAAAGGCTTGAGAACAACTGCGGCGAATGTGCAGGATTGCAACAATTAATTCTGTGCGTAAAAACACCTCGGGTGTGTTGTTGCCAGACTTGGGCTAGGAACGGAAACAGCTGGCCGTCGTCGTCGGCGTCGTCGTCATTGCGGTAATGAGGAATAACCGGCCGGGATGTTGTTGTGAGCAGGGTTGCCACAATATTTTTCGTTTCCATCTCTTATTTTTGCTGAAAAAATCTTTTTTATCTGTGTTTAACTGCAAAAATCTTGGTAGAAATCTTTACTTCACATTTTGTGCTCTGAAAAAGGAAAACAGATCAGTATACGAGGGATTCATGTTCTCGGGGAAAATCGATCATTGCACTTAACCCCTTCTGACAGACCAGTAATCATATGATAATGAATCTTATGGTGTTTGTTTTGGTTACTTAAAGTTCCAGGATAGGTGAACAAAATTGGAATGGAATTAACAATAAACCATTGTTATGATGCGCGTACATCAATTTGTTGAATTTAGAACTTAGTTGTGATGTTTATATAAGCTGACCAACTTTTCCTTTCCTCCTTTGGCATCCATAATGTCCGTACTCATGAGTGGTTCCGGATTTTGGACTTATTGAGATTGTATTGCGAGAAAAGTCACTCCACTTTTTCAAAAGAATGCGCAATGAACTTTCTAAGCAAGTGGAAAGCTATCTTCCCATCTGCTCGTTTGAAATACAGACGTTTCCTTCAACAAGTTCTGATTCTTCCGCCTTGTTGTCAGTGTGCAAACAGTTACCGTCGCTTTCAAAGAATTTTGGATATTGTTCAATAATTGGAGTCGAACTCCTTCAAAGGGCGCATTTTTTAGGGTCAATGCTCGATGCAGTAGTCAGAACTGGATCGTTAAGATCAAAGCGCTTAATGATCTGTTTCATTCGGTTTACAAAGCACAGCAGATCGAGGTAAAAGCCTCCATCCTTGTATCATCGAGCATTCCGAATCTAAGCATTTTTCCTGCATGAACACCGATGTATATTTTCAACTTCTTACGAAGATGTTACTCGAAATCTGAAACCCATAAATCCGTCATGTGTTTTAGGCAATCATCCTCACGAAAATTGGCAAGGAGCACCATCAGCGAGACTTTAGCTGATTGCAGGATTGCATTTTCAGGAGTTCCATAGCTTTGACTGGAATATACGATTCGCTTTGTTGATGGGAGGCAATACTTAGTTTAAGAAGTGGATAAGTGGCTGCGTCATCGGCTCATTATGATGACAACAATCAAACCGTTGTCTCAGTTGGATTAGAACGCGGAGACCAACACGAGCTCCGAAGATTGTTCCATATTCCATTTTAAAACTGACTCCAACAATAGCCATCTGATGGTAGACGAATGCAGAACTGTGTCATCTGGAATTTCTTGGGTCATTTAGAGCTGCAGGACAAGTAACTGCAGATATATCGCATCATTTGTGCAGGTACACTTGTAGATTTCTGCATGCGTAACTTGCTTAAAAGAGCCTAAAAAGGAGCAAGTATGCTCGATAATGATCAAATCAGGACAGTCACGTTTCAGCTGCATCTTGACGGATCAGTCAGAACTCATTATTACCTACCTAAGTTCCATCTTATCCAAAGCCCACAAACCTTTGGAACTGTTTATTAAATGCGCAAAATATGTATACACGGGAAAAAATCTTGTAGTAGAAACTACCATTTTACCCAACTACGCCTATCTCTAAAACTACCATGAAATTTCAGTCAAATTTACTACGTTTATGGTAAAACCTTCAACGTTTGTGGTATATTTGACAGACCTCATATTGATATCAACCGCACCATGGTTGATCTAATCGCAGGCATGGTAAAATCAAAAGCATTTATAGTCAGGTGAAAATTGTTGGTGTTTGCGCTTAATTTAACCCTCGAAATGGTAGTTTCTACTGCGGTTTTTTTTGCGTGTAGGTTTGCGCATTGCAGGATAATATTAAAGCTAACAAAAAATTACGTTCGAAATAACTATGCATCGAATAGCAAAAATTACAATCAAGAACATAATTCTAACTTCCCTAAAATTCCTCTGCATAAATGCATAAATAATACGTATAAATTAGAAGAACAGTAATTTTGTAGAAATCACTGAAAGAAACAACTTTGAACTTTGACACTCTCCAGCGGAATACTTGAAAAAAATATTGAAGTCATATCTGGAGAACTTATTGTAATAATCCTTGCACAAGATTTTATAAATAATTTTACAAAAAACCCATTCCAGAGTTTTTAAAGATTAACTATACGAGATTATGGCCCGCATAATCGCAAACCATTCCAGGACCATTTCCCTTATTGCTTACTACTGTTTCCGATATTGTTACGACATTTAGTACAGTTGTTGACAACTATAAACTAATAATCTCCTTTGTAGTTTTAACAATATGTCAGATGGTAAAAGGCCACATAACAATATGCTGAATAGGCGGTTAAGTTAGGTTACCATAAAAAAATGGCAATTTTCACAAACAAAATTTTTGCTGTACTATATATAGTTGGATTATAAACCAGTTTTTTGGCGGACTATTTCAAGAATAATCTTAAGATTTTGTGTAGTTCTTTCAGGTATTCTCCAGGGATCCCTTTAAAATCGCAAATCTTTAAAAGATCAGAGATTCTTCCAAATATTTTATCACAAGAACGTTAAAAAAAACTACTGATGTTATGACAGAAGAAACTCCTTAAAGAATCCCTGGAAGAATACTTGCGAACGTCTGAAGAAAACCTATAGAAACGCTAGAAGGAATATCTAAAGCGATGTCTGAGAACCTTTGAGAAATTCGATAAAATTTTCTTCAATAATTATCTCAAAAATATTATAGAGAAATCATTTGGGGGCACACAAACAAATTGAATTTTAGATTGTGATCTGTCACGGTAGTGTCAGGGTGAAATGCTTTATTTTGCTTTGTGGGCCCAAAACAGCACACTGAAATTAGTATTGATAAACAATTGGATCCTAAACTGTACTCATATTTTGAATTTGAAGTTTTTGAGCGGACAAGCAGTTGCCAAAAATCTTAAAAATCTTGGTTTTTCTCAAAAATCTTTCATCTTTACATACAGATATCTGTATGAAAAAAATGAAAAAATCTGTGTCATTCTAGATAAATCTGTGCATGTGGCAACCCTGGTTGTGAGCGCCGACTATTAAATCAAATTTTAACGCTTCAGCATTTTTCAAATCTGTGCACAATTATGCTTTTCTTCTGATTCGATCATTAGCCAGGGATGGGGAAGACTCGGCACAGGGGGGAACTCTCGTGGGATTAATGATTGGTTCACTGACTTACCCGGTCGGTAGCTGCTGGATCGGACTTGACTTTGCGGAGCCCGGGAAGCTACCGGAATCAATTGAACAGTCGGTAGTTCAAGTGGACAGCAACGCGGTGAGGCTCACTCAAGTGATCATTTAGCTTTTCATCGCGATTGGACGTCCCCCATCAATGAATATTTTTCCATAGCCAAAGCGTGAGACGGAAACATAAATCTTTAGATTTTATTACATTTTGATTTGCGCTCTCATCAGGGCGACGCAAACTAGACGGGTCATTAGCTCTCACAGTATGATTCGATTGCTTTCTACGGGCGGTGCGGAATCTGTCAGTCTCGTTCGTGAAGGGTTGACGGAGGGGGGTTAGGGCGGTGGAATGTTTGACGAGCGAATGGTTTTTACGGTGGTGCCAATGGCGCTGAATCATTATCATCAAGGGTTTGAGAAGGCTGCAACAACGTTCCGTTAGGAATGAAACATTGTTGCTAATTTATTTTCAATTGCAATTTATGTTCATGACGGATGAATCAACTATGCACAAACTCACAAAACCCAACAAGAAAAATGTTGAAGTTAGACGTTGTTAGACTTTTGTTCGTCGTTACCAACTTAAAGCATGATTCTATGAAGAATGGGTAACGTTCTAGCTGTCATTATTTTTATCTGCTCGCGAAACACGAAGCTACGGGATCAAACTAGGGTGATGTCAGTGTTGCCAGAGTTTTAAGCAATATAAAATGAACGATAACTGTATGAATATTAGTATTAATACCCTAATACATTTCTTATGGTTATCTTGCTTAACGACCTATTCGGGGGTTAACATCCAAACCATACACAGTGTGGTTCAACCATTCGAGTTATTGTTCGTTTAAAGTAAATTTTTATTAGGGTTTACCTCAATATAAGCAACTTTATAATTTTTTTCGTTACGTTATATCAAGGCAAAAAATAAAAATCTAATATGTACATCAAACATTGTTTGTAGTGATTTGAGGATGCCACAGAAATTATTATTACTAGGATTAAGAACGCTTGTAACAATTTCGTCGTCCGCCAACGTTGCATATTTAGCATATTCCTCGTCGATTACTTTTGGTAATGCAATCCTCTCCGTAATATTCATTAGCATTTTTAGTATAGATAGTCGTACATCATCCTCATCCTCAATTTCACATGGGTTAGAAAATATCAGAATGGACATTTCCATAGAAATCTGATACTTGTACAAGCATACTTGTTATACGAGTCTTCCTTTGATATATTGGTCCTCACAGAAACTTGGCTAGATGACGCTATTTAACCATTAACAAGAATTGTTCCGGTGGTGTATTAATAACTGTATATAAAGCCCGATTCAAAGTAAATTTGGACGCATTCAAGTGATCACAACTCAAGAATTGAACAACATACACGGTTGATCAAAACGTCAAACAAAAGCGTAAAAGCTTTCAAACGACATATAACAAGTTATTATATATCATTCGGCCATTCGAGCGAACTGTCACACTTTACTTGTAATCGATGCCATCATGATCTGCACAGTCGCTGTTGATACTGTACCGGCGAACTTATTTCACGTTTAACGAATTTTTAGTGCATTTGCACTTCTTTACCGCATTCTCGAAGCTTTCGCTTGACAATTGCCCAATATTTTTAGATCGGCCTGAACTCAGGGCAATTCGGAGAATCGATCTCTCTGGCGACGAAATTAACATTAGTTGCAGCATACCACTCTAGTGCCTCTTCAGAGTAGTGACAGCTGGCTAGATACGGCCAAAACATAACGTTGGTCTTGTGTTGCCGAATCAGGGGTATAATCTGCTTTTTCAAACACTCTTTAATGTAAACCTTCCACGACATTGTGTGAGATGTGATGAAAAGCTTGGTTTTAAGGCCACAACTGCAGATTCCTTGCAAAATCATTAGTTTCCGAGCAAACTTATCAGCAAAAACAAATTTATGCCTGGAAGGGACATCCCCACGACCAGTTGCCAGGTAAAATTTTCGTCGGGGGATTTGTTTAGAATCCATTATGACATACGTTTCGTCATTCATTAAATTACAGCCATGAAATTGTTTTTTGTTTCGTCAAAATTCGTACGGTTAATATTGCTCGCTTTTTGGCCACTAAATTTTGTTTCAGGGAGCGATTCGAATGTTTACTGCCACAAAAAGACTTATATCCTTATCTTGAAAGGATGTTACGCACGGTGGAAAAGTTGGAATCGTATTTCACCTAGTGCCACTTTTATGATAGATGCGCTGTGCTCTATCCACACTCAGAGTATCGTTGTAACGTTTGATTACAAGACACACTGTTGACTTTGGGAATTTTAACACTTTTGCTATTTTTGATGCAAACTACGAAGGATTCTGTAGATGTTTGTGTACAATTGATTTTCTTTTCTCAAGTTCCATGATCCGTAATGTTGAGATGAAAATTTCTTCTTCAATGAAACATCAACAAATGACTGTCAAACGTTTTTTGTTCCAACCACCAGGGACGCGGTGTTGTATTAAACCGTGCGTCCAGATTTACTTTGAATCGAGCTTTATCGCGTGATGTCAGTGATGCTGATACCTTCACTGTTTCTGCAAACAATTTGACCAAGGCCTTGTCCAAACTGAAAACGTCGTACCAACCTGGACCGGATGCAGTTCCTGCTTGCGTTCTGTAGGCTTTTTTCATGATCCCGGTTCATAAAAAAGATGCGAAGAATAATGTAAGGCGCGCTACCGAGGGATTACGTCCTTATGCGCATGTTCTAAATTACTGGAAATAGTTGTATCTAACTACCTGTGTTCGCGTATGAAACGATACATTAACCCTAAGCAGCATGGATTCTTTCCTGGACGAAGTGTAACAACTAATCTCTTGAAATTTTAGTCGTTATATATTCAAAACGTTGGACGTGGGATACACCGATTTGAAAGTAGCATTTGATCGAGTTAGTCACGCGATTCTATTAGCAAAACTTGAAAAGCTTACAGTTTTCGCTCAGCTCGTTGTACAGCTTGGGTCTTACCTGTGTGGTAGAAAAGTGTCAGGTAAAATTTGCTCTGCTGTCCATGACTGGCTCACGAACGGCTCTGGCATCCTACAGGGAAGCAACTAGGGTCCGTTGCTATAGAACATTCTTCCGGCGTGTACGTATACGCTGTATCTCACTATCACTATATTGCATTTGTTTTCAACCACGAAAGCTTCCAAGGCAAAATCAAATGGGAGCTTCGCTGGTTGAAACTTTTCGTTGGTATTCGTAAAGCCAATCGGCGAGAGCCTAATCCTCGCTTTGCTTCAATGAATGTCGCCGATGATTTTTACATACTAAACACTGCAAAAAAAGCGTTCCCGAAAATGAAAGCGGACTGTGAACTAGTTCACGTTTTCAGGATTTTTCCCTTTAAGCGTTATTTAGTTCATGATTACGTGATTCAGTTCACGGTGTTGTTTTGTATGTTATCGAATTCATGACTGCAGTTCACAGATCTGGGCACGGATTTGTTTTCCGTGTCGATGATATCTAAATAAACATGATAGTTGAGGATTTTTCGGACTGTATTGCGAATTGCAAAATCTTCTTGATCGGCTAAGTACCTGTTGTCACGCAAACTGTATGACGATCAGTGTCCCAAAATGTTCGGTAATTAGTTTTCAACGACCTCACCTTCCTGCCCTGGAATGACCTAAGCAGTGTATCGAATATCTGTTCTGCTATCCACATACATTTGCATTGTACGCATGTATTTGTGATGGTTTTTTATGCTCTGAACACTGCATGCTGTGCGTTTGACTGTCAGCTTTCTTTTGTTTACTTGTTTGTGCGGTTCAAATTTTGCGTTTTCAAAATGTCGCGTATTGAAAAGGAAGTGAAAATTAAGGTTCTGGACACATGGCTAAGCAAGAAGGGTATTACTATGCGAAAATTGGCGAAGCGGTTTGGAATTCATCATGCGAGTGTTAAAACCATCATTAATAAGTTTGGGGAACACTATTCTTTGGATGAGCTACCAGGAAGAGGCAGAAAACCCGGTTCTTCCCACCCGAAACTGGAGCAGAAAGTGGTATCTCTAATAATGAAGAACATATCAATGTCAATACGTGATTTGGCCAAAAAAGCAGGAACGAGTGTCGGAATGATCCAGCGTATCAAGAAGCGAAACCACATGAAGACCTACAAGAAGCAGAAAATCTCGAAACAAAGTGCAGAACAGAAGAAGCGAGCAGCAACAAGGGCCCGGAAATTGTATTCGCGTCTTTTGCAGCGTCCGGATGCATGCGTTTTGATGGACGATGAGACCTATGTAAAGGAGGACTCAAAAACCCTTCCAGGTCCACAATACTTTACTGCCGTCGTTGGGGAGGATGTGAGCGATGCGATCAGGTCGATTCAAGTGGAGAAATTCGGTCGAAAGGTACTGGTATGGCAAGCAATATGTTCCTGTGGTCTGGAACTTGATGAAGAGCATTCGATCCAAAGTCCGAATATTCGTGAAGGAATAACTTAAATTTCATCCGGTCTTCATTATGTTCAAGTTTAACCTCGAACAATAAAGGATCAATTTTTGTATGAATAAATTATCGGTTTTCAACATAATTTGAAAGAAAGTTTGTGGATAGCTTATTTTCGATACCTCCTTAG
>JASCZW010016511.1:0-18574 GCA_034211315.2 Aedes japonicus | reverse complement strand
CCGTCCAAACTGCGTCTTCATCATGGCCACGTACTCCATTATCTTCTCGGGAACTTCATCCTTCTTTCGCAATAGATACAGGACACATAATCTGCTGTAGTCGTCGATGGCGGTCATGAAATAGCGATAACCGGACACCGACACGTTCTCCACAAGATCGAGGACTGCACAGGACTTCCTCTCCCTCGACTTCGGGAACGGTTTCCTGCTCATTTTCGCCTTCTGGCAGCAATCGCACCCCTCTCGCACTCCGCAATCGTACATCTTCAGTCCGTCGACCACATTCTTCTGCATCAGCTCACCGAGAGCGTTGAGGTTACGATGTCGAAAGCGCCGATGCCACACGTGCTGGCAGTCTACATTGTGGTGATCTCTTGCCGCCATCAACACTTCCTTCGTTGTTCGTATCTTGTAGAGGCCGACAGTTTTGACTGCGGCCGCTGCTATTTGGCCACCAACGAGAATCCGGCACCCTACTTCGTTGAACATCACCTCGGCTCCTTTTTCCACCAGCTTCGGTACAGACAGCAGGTTGATCTCCAAACTTGGTACAAACAGCACGTTGCTAAGGGTAACCGTGGTCGTTTTTCCGTTGTCATGGTAACACAACAACCGTCCAGAACCGACACCTTCCACCTTTGCGATTTTTCCATCGGCCAGGCTGACCGGTTTCACGGGGCTTTCGACACTCACAAGAATTAGCTTGCGCTCCAGCCATCAGAGCGAACGTAACGAATTCCTCCTCACTGCGAGCAGTTTTTGCTTTCGGCGATCGACCTTTTTCCGCTTCCGTCTCCTTGGCGTACAGTTTGCATTCCTTCTGCTTGTGGCCACTTTTCTTGCAGAAATGGCACACCAACGGCTTCTTCTTTTTCGCAAAATTTGCCTTCATCGCTGAATCCGACGGTCCACGATCACGTTTCGCCACCTCGTCCAACAGCTTACCTTTGACCAACTCCAATTTCAGCTCATCGTCGGAACGGCTCTCCAGGGCCGTCGTGAGCGTGTCGAAAGAATCGGGAAGGCTCCTAAGTACCAGCGCCACCGCCAGTGGTTCGCCCAGGCCCAGTCCAGTGCACGACAGCTTTGCAAATAGTTCTTCCATTTCGAACAAATGGCTCTGCATGTCGTCCCCGTCCTTGTACGCTTTGTTGCAGATCCTCTTCAGAACCGCAACTTTCAAGCAGAGGGACGTCTAATCGTGGTGCTTCTTGAGGTTCTCCCAAGCTTCCTTGGCCGTCTTCGTGTCGCGTAACAGGGCATGTTGCTGATCCTCAACGAGCAGCGTAATCGTCGCTCTCGCTTTGCGATCTCCGCCTTTCCATGTGCTTGACCCTCGATGTACTTCCACATGTCCTCGCGAGTCAGCAGCATTTCCGCCTTGAATTTCCACACCGAGTAGTTGGAACTGTTCAGCTTCACGATCGAAGCCTTGCTTCCTTCCATGGCGTTTCCAGAAACTTCCGTCAGCAGTGAAAAAAAAATCTTCGTTCTTCAAACAACTTCAAGCGTTGCTAGGCTACGACTATCTGGGCCCATAACCTATTCGGAATTCGGAGAGCAAGTAAAGTTCGACTGAACTGATTAGCGATTCACTAAAGACTAAATTTATTTGCATGTATCAATCATTACATGCAAATAATAGGTTGCTTCGATTCGGAACCTCTAACATAAAGCCCGGCTAATATCCAACCCTCTGAACCACGTTTTTTTTTCGATACCTTTGGGAGAATGGACTGTAGCCCAAATCGCCTGCATCCCATTTTGGTTGCCAGCTGATCAAGGCCTGTTGACGGAAAATAGCAAAAAATTCGTTGAAGGCGATTAGTCGATCATAAATATCGCCTGCCATAGCGCCCACCTTGGCAAGTGAGTCCGCTTTCTTATTACCCGCAATGGGAGCAATGAAAAGGGCCCCAACCAAGGTGGTGGGGTAGGAATTGTTTGATAGGGCACTCAAAGAAAGAAGTGAGAAGAAGTGTTTCTATTGGTCAAAACCAGGACACTTTAAGAGAAACTGACGTAAGTTTCTCGCTGAAAAAGGTGGTGAAAATTCAAGTAAATATCGTAAACCATCGGGATCTAACCAGGCTGTTGAGCAGAAAGCAAAACAAGCTCAAGCGGAGGGCGATGGCAAAAGTCGGTCGAAACAGCGGATGATGTGGTCTGTGTTGTCGTGTGTTTTGTGGCTGGTGACGTGATACCGGGAGCATGGACGATCGACAGTGGGCTATACATGCCATTTGACGAACGACCGTGAATTTTTCACCGAATTCAAACGATGAGTCGTAGTGGATATAACCCTTGCCGATGGAACGAAAACCAAATCGGTCGGAGCAGGAAGCGGTGTGATTATGGGCATGAAACGTATCAATTGTGGGCCAGCCATAATGGAGGAGGAGAATATGTGGGTGAGAGGCTGAAACAGTTCTGCAGATTGGAAGGCATACAGCAGCAGTTCTCAACCCTCTACTCACCGCAGTCAAATGGAGTAGCGGAGTGAAAGAACCGATCGCTTCAGGTAATGGCCAGCTGTATGTTGCTGGATTCTAACATTCCCAAGTTTTATTGGGGGGAAGCGATTCTCGCGGCTACGTTCATTCAGAATCGGCTTCCATCCAGAGCAGTTGATGCGACGCCATATGAATTGTGGACAGGGAACAAACCAAACCTGGGATATTTTAGAATCTTCGGATGTGAAGCGTACGTTCGAATACCTGATGCAAAGTGTAAGAAGCTGGACCCTCGATCGCAAAAGCTTGTTTTCGTGGACTATTCAGGTTGTCACAAAGGATACCGCTTTCTTGATGTAAAAACGAATCGAATAATCATTAGTCGCGATGCAGAATTTCTGGAACTCTCGGACGGTTCCGAACAACAGATTTAGCCTAGCGTGCATCCGGAAATGCGGCGAGTGGAGAAGCGTGTACCAGATGATCCAGTGTATGGGAGTGAAGAAATTCCAGTGCAAGTGTTCGAATATCGTGAATATAACGAGACGCAGGAGGAAGAGCGTCATTCAGAGTACGAAGATGCAGACAGTGACTTTCCTGACTTTGAAGAACTAAGTGCGGAACTGGAAGTGCCTGATGAACATGTGTTGAACCGCCAAGAACGCGTGATGTGTTGCCAAACATGTTGTTGGACAAGTGCTACATGGTGAAGAACCGAATGACTTTCGTGATGCACTAAGTGTACCTGTTTGGCAACGCGCAATGCGGGATGAAATACAAGCGCACAAAGTGAACAGTACGTGGGAACTAACGCATCTACCTCCTGGCAAGAAAGCCATTGGTGCAAAGTGGGTCTTCAAGATAAAGCGGGACGAGACGGGCAGCATAGTAAAGTACACGGTGTTCTCAATAAGTTCGATTACACTTTCAAAATTTGTTAAAAAAATGAAAACATGTTTTTTTATTTTTTGATTTATGTTATTGAAAGCTATGTTTACAAGGAACGTTTACAACATTTCTCTTGGAATGACCCCCCTTGTACTCCTTAACGAGCTTCAAACGTTTCTCGAACGCGTCGCAGGCGGCACGCACGGACTGCATGGGCATTTCGTCCCAGATTTTGAGAATTACCGTCTTGAAATGATCCAAAGTGCTGACCTTGTATTCGTTCAGCTTCGCCATCATATAGGACCAAACAAAAAGTCGAGAGGATTCAAGTCCGGGGAGCTGGGAGGCCACAAAGTTTTGTCCAGAAAGTCGGTTAAATTGTCCCGACACCAGGCTTGAACCACATTTGCCGTAAGGGCTGGTGCACCGTCCTGCTGGAACACGTAGTGCTCATCGCCGTAGAGGCTTCGGAGACTGGGGGCAACAACCTTTTCCAAAACCTCAGTTTTGTAGTACGCCGCGTTGATTTTGACGTTTTTTTCAATAAACACCAAGGGTAGCTTACCACGTTTGCATACTGCCCCCAAACCATCACCGACGCGGCACTTTGGAACCGAGGATGTTTATATTGGATTCAGGAATGCTGTCCCTCGATGGCGCCCACACCCGGTCATTTTGCACATCAGTGCGGCTGCTGCAGCACGAACAGTTTCTCGTCCGAAAAACAAACTCCTGACCAGCGTGCCGAGAGAGGATCCTTCAGCTCGATCCAACCGCTTTTTGCTGGTAGCCTCCGAAACGCCATGGACCTTACGTTTTTTGTAAGGCCTGAAACCAAGGTCCTTGGTGAGTATGGTGTGAGCGGTTCCAATGGAAACGTTGAGATCTGCAGCCGTTTTCCGGATTGAGCGGTTCTTTTGCGCCGAATTCGCTCCCTCACGATCTTGATGACCCGTGGCGTCCTCGCTGAACGCGGCCGACCGGATCTCGCACGGTCATTGGTCGAGGACGTCTCCCGGTATCGCCTGATGGTCGTGTAGACAAAGTTCCGCTTGACCCCATGCGATTTCAGCAGCCGGAATATATCGCCGGGTCGCTCACCGTTCAAAAACGCTTAATTACGAAGTCCCGATACTCTTTCATCGCGCGTAACAAACGAACAACAACTAACAGAATGTCAACACCGCGCACATTCGGTAGCGTATGAACGAAGCTAAAGCTGACACCAATACCAATGCAGAATATGTACATGGCGCATACCTACGCAATGATGAAAACTTGTATTCGAACTTATTGAACACCGTGTATAAGGCCCGTATTGTCGCCCAAGGATACGCACAGTGTTTCGGTGTGGATTTTACAGAGGTGTATGCAACAGTCACGCGGCAGGCTACGCTGCGTGTACTACTGGCGGTTGCAGGGAAGAATCAGCTGGTTCTGAGGCAGTACGATGTACGAACGGCCTACCTCAATGGCACTGTCAAAAAGAGCTCTATATACAGCAACCTCCGGGTTTTGTAGTTCCGGGTCACGAGCATAAGGTATGTTAAATGCTCAAAAGTATATAGCGCTTGCGCCAATCTGCCAGTTGCTGGAACAAAGCATTACACTCTGTACTCCTTGAGCTTAAGTTCAAGCCAAGCTCTGCTTTATGTAGATGACCTATTGATTGGCAGCGCAAGGTATATGAGAATCTGCGAAAGAAATTCGACGTCACTGCGCTAGGTTCTGTACGTCATTTCTTGGTCTATGAGATTGGGAGAGAGGATTGCTACTACACTTTAAGGCTGTCGGCATATATTGACACTTTGCTTTCCAAGTTCAATATGGGGAATTGTCGCCCCTCCAAGACCCCAATGGATACTGGTTATACGTTAACTAATGAAGAACTAATAAGTCATTCAATGATCAGACGCTACGGTGACCCCAAGCCTGTACCGTGAGAATTAAAATCTCCTAAGTGGCATTGCGAGGCAAATAGTCGAAAGGTCCCTGCGGGAACCCTCCATGAGTCCCCTCGATTCTCCCGAGTAATGTTAAAAGAGTGGAAAGAGAAATCTTTATCATAAGAGAGGCATGTTTCACAGAGAGCAAATACGTCGCAATGCGATTTGTGAACTAAAAACTTAAGAGCGTCCAATTTTTTCAGAATACTTCTACTGTTCCATTGTAGTGCTTCGATCATATCCCCGACCTCATTGGATAAATTATCCTTCGATAGATATGATCGAATCAAGAAGAGGCCATTTGGAAGACAGTTTCTTCAGAAGAGGTTTTACAAATGTAAGAATCCTGTTGATGAAGTTTCTTGTTGTTAGTGAGACCTCGAAAATGGTGAAGATGAATTCCACAATCCCAGAAAGATATATTTTTTTCGGAGTCTTCGACTTGACCCGGTCGAGATTCCGAATGTCTTGGTAGTTGGCGTTCTGGGCAAAAAACTAGAACAACTGAGGTTTTAGATGTTACCGGAAGTGGTGGAAAGCCACCAGCCCGTGGGTTATAACCTGAAGGAGAAACTTTTGTTGTATTGCCACCACTTCTTGAATTGTTCAGAGGAGGGTGGGGAGCCGCGTTTTGAGATCCTTGCTGACGTTGACGTCTTGCTATTGCGCGCGAACAACAGAGTACTCCTCAGCATCCTCAAAGTCTGAGCCATGATCATCTATGGGCAGGGAAGAAAATATATTCTTGTCTGGTTGGGCTGGTGGAACAGCGGGCGGTGGGATCTTTTTAAGTATTTCTACATAAGACCACTGCTGCAACGATCGAATTTGATGTTTCTCCCGCTCTTCATACTTCGGGCATACAGTTAGATCATGTTAAGCTTCCCCACAGCATATACACTTGGGGTCCGTTCTGCAGGGACCTTCCACATGTTCCACACCGCATTTGCCGCATCGTGCTTCGTTACAACAGTAAGGTGGAGTATGATCCAACTGCTGGCACTTGTCACAGTGCATGACCGTCGGTATATAGAGGCGAACAGGTACCCGAAGCTTCCCCAACACGAGGAAATTCGGGAGGGCAGCTCCAGAGAAGATCACATGAAACGAATTTGAGGGCCTTCGATGACCACACCGGCTATTTCAACTACGTGCGAGGGAAGATACCCATGGTATTCTAAAGAGCAGAGCTCTGAGGCAACAATTCTGCTAGCTTCTTCGCGAACACTTAGAGTGATGCGAAGTTTACTGCGACTGGGAGAGGTTATTTTCTCAATGCTCCGAAACGACTTTGCCAGATCTTTTTCAATTTGGAATTTATGCAACAGTTTACTTACAGGCTCGCCTGTAAAGGCCACTTCCTTCGTACGAGCGTCGCAGGAACTACCTGAAATAGAGGCAGAAGCGGGTTTACGGATGGTGATGGATAGCATGATTGTTAACGAATTAACAACCCTGATGGACAGTTATCAAATTCATCAACAATTCAAAACATTTCGTATATTTAAAAAGCCACATTCAACATGCACATGTTCATTCATTCCTCAGTATTTCCAGTTCTTCTGGGATGGCGTGTATCCGCAGCTGTTTCTCCATCAGCAAATCCAACAGCTGGGAAAGTTCTTGTGGCGCAAAGAATGCCCCGTCCAAATACAGCACCTTGTTCCAGGGACAGGCCTCCAGGGCCATGTAGAGCGTCCGTTTGCACTGCTCTAGGGCATTCCCACCTGAATCCGTTCCTCCCGGGCAGGCCGGTTGATCGAACAATTCTCTTATGTACAACCGCCACAGCAAAGCGTTCTGTCGAAGGGTTGATTCTCTCCGCACCGAATGCTTCAGCAGATTCAAAATTCGCCTTTTGTACACCTGATCGTCGCAAGGTTCCGGTTCTGCTGTCTGGTTTTCTCTCGCGGTGTAAAGATTGCGAATTCGAGCAGCGACCACCAGCAGGAGAACCGACTTGGTGGTCAGATGCTTTCCGAGGATCGTACGAATCTGGAACCAGGACAGCGATTCCGAAAAGGTGCACATTCGAATGGCGACAAGGTTTTCCGGATACTCGTGCAGCACTTGATCGATCACCCGCAGGAAGCAGTCGTTGCTAAACTCTTCCAAGCGGAACTCCAAGATTTTCAAATAGATCTCGAAGAGTTGTTCCCGAACAAAACGATGTCGGGGGTTCTCCCGATCGTTGAAGTGGAACAGAAAACCGTCGATTTTCTTGATCGTTTCAGCTTTGGACTTGATCAATGCCATGTAGTAGAGGTAGGCCCTGAGAGCTGTTGATCATCGGGTTTGTGATGAAATATTGTTCCAGAGGGACAACCTCACTCGCCTTGAGCGTCGTTTGTCAATTGCTGGTTAACTCGTTCGTTGAGCTTTTGCAAAGCAAGTAGCTTGGTAGGATCGGAGACAATTTCTGTCGTGTCAAAGCTGATGGTTTTGGGGTTCATTGCGAGCTTGGTCAGAATGTAAATTGCTCTCGACTTTTGACCTTCCTTCAGCAGGACTTCAGCTAGCTTGAGAACCAGTGTAAACAGATCATTGTCATCTCGTTGATCATCTTGAGCGCAAAGACCTGTACGGAGGTTTTGAAGATCTTCAAGCAAC
The DNA here is from genome assembly GCA_034211315.2 of Aedes japonicus. Lineage (NCBI taxonomy): Eukaryota > Metazoa > Arthropoda > Insecta > Diptera > Culicidae > Aedes > Aedes japonicus. The sequence continues at coordinate 10,677 of JASCZW010016511.1, read as the reverse complement.
CAGGGCCCAGTTCTTCCATTTCGTACTCCATCAATCCGTATTCGACGTAAAAATTGAGATTGTTCTGATACTTGCTATTTCTGAGAAGATTTTTAACACGGGATCGTGTGGCTTTCTTCCGTTCTTCGCTCAGTGAACCGGAGTGCTTATCGAAAACCAAAAGAATTCGTTCCAGTTTCAGATAAAAGAGCAACAAAACGACGGACTTCTCATCAGAGAAGTGTCCAGCAGCTGAGATCAAAAATGCTCGCATCAGATTCAAATAGGACTCGAAAGCAAGATTCGTGTTGATGTACGACGGAGGTGTGTTCAGCTCTTTGATCATATTGAGCACGATCGAATCGACTTTCTTATTCCGGTTCAAGTCCAAAAACAGCGGCAGAAGCTGCTCGGAATGATCCGACTCATACGGTTCCGGTTTGAAAAACGAACTCTCTCGAAAGCACTGCTTTCGAATGGATACTTCATCATCTTGAGGATCAGAATTACGAGATCGAAGGCATATTCCTTGTTGATCAACGGATAGACGAATCCGATGATGTCCTCCTGTAGAACCATTCGCTGTGGATCGCCGCATGTGAGGCCCCGGAAGGCAAAAGTGAAACGCACTTCGGAGTTTCTCGATTCGCAGCCAAATTTCGTTCATCGGAAGTCCCGACTTCAGGATCAATTCTTCGTATTCAATCAACTGACTGTTGTGTTCCGCGGACTCGAACAAGCGTCTCTCAGTCTCAAAATTTGCACTTACATTCAGACTTATGCTGAGCTGGACCAGCCCGAAAAATTGCTCCCACAATCCAGCCTGTCTGCAGAAAAGTGCACATTTCTTGAAGAATTTCAACATTACCTCATCGCTGCGTTTGGCCAAAAATATCGACCGGATGCTTTTCTCATACAACTTCAGCACGTTTGGAACTATGCACTGGGCCATCGAGGACTGCTTGTTGCTAATAAGAGCGTCCCACAGCAGCACGTTTGTATTATCAATCCGTATCTGTTTCTGGATCAACTCCAGCACCTCATCCGTTGGATAAACCTTGACAATGCCCTCCAGATACAATTCCATGAGCTGATCGTCGTCCGGATGGCGTTGCATGGCCCGTTCCACGATGGCAAGCTCGGCTTTGTGATTCTGATAACTGTCCAAATGAATCGGATTCTCCTGCTTAAACCTGTAGTACTCAATCCATTTCTCGACGGAAGAATCTCCTCTGGCGGCCTTCTCCAGCTCCATCTCCTTATCCAACACGCTGCCCTCCGATTTACCCGCACTGGCATTATCTCTAAACTTCTTGAAGTATCGAAAATACCGCTGAACCTTCTCGCCTTTCTTCCTCGCGCCCAATCGACCGAATCGGTATGGTCCCAGTTTGTACTTTGGACAAGCCGGGCGATACAAGGTCTCCACAGTCAGATAGATCCTCAGCGCATCCACGTCTGTGTAGTAATCCAACTCGGAAATCCTTACCGGTTGCTGCTCGACAATTCTAATCTTCTCCCGTTCATTATCGGAATCCTCGGAAATCTCGCCATGTTTTCGGCGTTTCTTCTCCTTTTTGTGGTGTTTTTTTTTCCGCTTTTGTTTCGGACGTTCTCGACTACTGCTGCTCGGTTTGTCCTCTTCCCTATCCGAGGAACTTTCATCTTTTTGCTCCGTAGTTGGGAATGCGAGGAAACTTTGATTAGTTAACCAAGCGAGATCGCTAGGTTTGGCTGGAACTTGATCTGAAATTGGCGGATTTAGATCGGATTGTGAAACCATCAATGCTACACAGGACATACCTTCTGGGTCTCCGATGGCAGATGCTGAGTACGCGGGAAATAGGGACATTATGGAAGATTGGCTGATTTAAAGAATTGAAATTAATAGCTGAAAAGCGTTTTTGGTTGAACGATTGAACTGCAAACATCTGTTTTTGTTTACAATCGTTTGTTGTGCTTTTTTGTTTGCTGTTGTCTGATGATGGCTGAGACCATAGTTGGTCCATCTTCTCGTGTTGTGTTTTATTGTGAATGACAGGTTTGAAACAGATACACGAAGGAATAAAAGTACTCAGACATGGGTGTATTTTTCACCCACTCTGAAAAAAATTCTATCGTAATACTGACAATTAAATCATGGTCAAGATGACTATTGCATATATTGCAATAACCATGAATATGGACGAATTCACCACGTTCATGGCATTCTTGTCTATGATCATGGTAACAAGGACTATTCCGACATTATGGTAAATGTTGAATCAACTTTATTTAATGGTCGTTTTGACAAAGATCATAGTCTGTTCAAAATCACTATACTGCAATAGTCATCCTTACCCCCAATAATGGTAAAATTAACTATCTAATTTGTCTCTGTATACAATTACAATACATTAATTTTGTTGTTGTTTCTTTATTATAGAGACTTTCAGCTAAAAGCTGGTTCGTCTCTTTACATTAATATTGCTCTTAGCGCCGAAAATTTTACTCTTATTTCAGCGCCATCCTTCGCGCCACTTCGGTGGTTTGATTGATTTGTTTCGCGTTTTCGGCGTACTATTCTTTGGATCATAAAGAAGTGTACGCCGTTGACACCAACAAGATATAAGAAACAACCGAAGTAGCGCAGAGGATGACGCTGAAATATCAGTAAAATTTTCGGCGCAAAAGGCAATATTAAATAACACTAAAATCTATTTCCGACCATGAATCTTATTGTTCGTGAATCAGATGAATTAAAAATGCATATTGGCATTACAATAGATCTACAATACACTCCATATGCTAGGATTTTCAACAATTATTGTGAATCAATACAATTAATAGTATACACTTATAGCACCTTATAGTACGTTCACACTACTGCTTATTTATATTACGTGATATAGTGTATCTTGATATCAAATGACATGTACACACTTAGAAAATAATACCAAACTCGGTTGAACTGCAACCGAGTTTTCATCTACTGAACGCTCGGTAGTCTGTTCGGTTAAAAATGGAACAACCGAGTTCTCGTTAATTTTTTACATTCTCACTATCTGTCAAATTCTCACTATCTGTCAAATTAATCTCGGTTGACAAAAATAAATCCAATCAGCAATTACCGAACATCGGATTACTGAAATATAACCGAACGCTGTCAAACAAACCGACTTTCTGTTGCAGTTACGGAATTCGGTTCTTTATGGCACTACTAAAATTTTGGTTGAAATAGCTTTGAATTTCATAGCAATAAAACCAATTTTGTCAGTTACATTGTTTATTGATGCAAAAAAATCCTCATACCAAACCCAAAATTTCCCGCACATCTTGCTTATTATGCCTACATCATACGCTGTTCCAGTGATAAAAGAATGCACCTGTTTGTCCTGTTGCAGTAGCTCCCTGGGTGGCTCTATATCAAATGCAGCAAACGAACAGAACCACACCTCGAATGTAGAGGCAATATCAAGTTGAAGACTGATAAAAAATGATTTCCAACAGACGGCAAAGTCCACTGAATCTTCAAAGATAATCCCCCATCAGATTAACATCGGCATACTACTGTCATTGGGAAACTGTCATCCTCGGGCTGAAAATTAAAAAAAAGGCATCTTGTTTTATGTTAAAAACAATTGATATAATCTACATGTTACAATTTTCTTGGTCAAATAATTGTTTTTATTCCTCTTTGAACCACGCAATGGAAATTGCGGCACGTACACGCGATATAAAATGGCTGATCGATTTTCAGGTCTTATCGAGTCAGCTAAAATAACTGAGTTTTTCGGTAGACATAGCTGTCGCAGTTTGGTACACGAAAACCGAGTAAACTCGGCAAACTGAATCAACAATTCACTGAGCTTGTCCAAAACACAGACATAAAAGAAGATGAAATTTTAGTATCTTTTGACGTCAAATCCCTCTTCTCTTCAATTCCAGTAAAAGATACAATCAATTTATTAGAAAAGTGGTTACTTTTTCAAAATGATAACATAACATGGAGGAAAAAAGTACGATCATACATAAAACTAACACAACTTTGTATGGAAGAAAATTACTTTTCCTTCAGAAATGAACATTTCAAAGAATTAAAAGGCGCCCCTATGGGTAACCCCCTTTCTCCTTTTCTGAGCGAAATCTTTATGGCTAATTTCGAAGAACAATTGCAAGATCAACTACCTACCGTTTGGTACACACTTAGAAAATTTTACAGTATTCGGTAATTTTTTACCGAACTTTCAACAGCTGAACGTTCGGTAATCCGATTTACCGGATTCCGGTGAAATTTTACAGTATTCCGGTAAAAAAATTACCGGAACTTGTCAAATTTTACCGAAATCCGTTAAATAGGATTACCGAACTGTTCAGCTGTTGAAAGTTCGGTAAAAAATTACCGAATACTGTAAAAATTTCTAAGTGTGTATAGATACGTTGATGATGTGTTTTGCATTTTAAAGAAAGATCTCTTAACTCCCACCCTAAAAACCTTAAACAACGCACATAAAAACATAGAATTCACTTATGAAATTGAAAAAGATAATAAATTACCATTTTTGGACTTGCTCGTAGTGAAAGAACAATCTAAACTCACATTTGAAATTTACAAAAAACCAACAAACACACAACGCACAATACCACATACGTCTAACCACTCATACCAACACAAAATAGCATCATTTAACCACATGATACACAGAATACAAACATTACCCCTAAGTCCAAACGGCATAACTAAAGAACTCGACTACATTTTTGACACAGCACACTTGAATGGTTACTCCCGAAAACTAATACAAAACGTAATCAACAAGAAACACAAAAACAATACAAACAATCACTCACCACATTAACAGATACACAACCCCAACTTAAAAGAATAGCAATGACATACGATAACCACACTACACAATTACGACCAATCCTACGCAACTTCAGTTTTAAAATAGTTTATACTAGTAAAAATAATCAACTTAAAACACTCGTAGGGTCGGCTAAAGACCCCATTAACAGTCTAAACAAATCCGGGGTCTACAAAATAACTTGTGACCATTGCGGCAAAATTTACATTGGACAAACTAAACGTAATCTCAATATTCGCTTCAAAGAGCATATCGCAGAAGTCACTAAAGCAAACAAAGACACTGACAAAGGGATCATACACCATTTTAAATCAAAAGTAGCTGAACATATATTCAACGAAGAACATTTTTTAAACTTAAATAACATACAAATCTTAAGACATATCACAAACCCCTGGAAACTAAATGTAGCGGAAAGCATAGCAATCCACAAACAAAATTCCAAAAAATTGCTTAACAAGGATCAAGGAAACGGATATTCGTGGCTGTTTAAATTTATACCTTCACACAAAAACAACTCACTACACAACAAAATACCAATTTGACTAACATCAAACGATGTAATAATGAATAACCTTGTAGGTATCAAACAACATTTCAGGTATACAAACAAACACATAAACACACTCAAGAACTTCTCTACCCACCCCTATACCCACCCCTATATAGAATGGGACACCTCAACTCAACATGCTGGTGCTTAATCAGCATGCAAACGAACTGGTGAGCGTTGTGACATATACAAAACCGATTGTTTATTCCACAATGACAGACTTATATCTACATTAGAAACAGTTAAAATGTTAATGTTTCTTTCTATAGATCCTCGAACTTTCTGTGGTACACCCGCCATCAGGTTTCGTTGGGTCTCCTCAGATACAGCCACCGTGACGATTCTCCATCTTCTCTTGAAATTATCGGTACCATTTGCTTCTTCTTAGTTTCGAATATTTTCCGCTTAACCCGAACCCAGTACTTCTCTATTGGGCGAAGTTTTGGACAATTTAGTGGATTGGCTTTTGGCACGTATTTGACCTCTTGTGCCTTATACAATTCCAGGACGTATTTCTCATAGTGACAAGAGGTCAAATCAGGACAAAACAGAGCTGGAAATTCGTGGCTCCGAATAAACGGTTGCAACCGCGTTTGCAGCCATTCTTTCTCGTACACATCTTTATTGATAGTGCCGGTAGAGACGAAACTTTCAGATTTTCGATCACAACTGCACTGAGCGAACGAATCGAAAGGAATTCATAGGAATATCGTATGGAAATTTGCCAGAAGATATTATTGCTAATTTCATACGATTCTCTAATGGAAAGAAGTTACCAGGACGATCGTATGGAATTTTCCTCACAGATAAAAAAAGTTGCAATCGGGATTCGAACCATAAGCCTCGGGATCCAGAGACGAGCCACAATCCCACAAGACTATACACGCTTGATAAGTGATGTCAATTAAAAGTAAAATGTATAAGATATCTTAGATAAGATATATATATATATATATATATATATATATATATATATATATATATATATATATATATATATATATATATATATAAATATATATATATATATATATCTATCTATCTATCTATATATATAAAATGATTTCTGTCTGTCTGTCTGTCTGAACCTAATAGGCTCGAAAACTACTGAACTGATCAGCGTGAAATTTTGTATGGAAAAGGTTTTGGGGCTGAAAGGTTCTAAATGTATATAAACATATATATATATATATATATATATATATATACATATATATATATATATATATATATATATATATATATATATATATATATATATATATATATATATATATATATATATATATATATATATATATATATATATAATTTATATATATATATATATATATATATATATATATATATATATATATATATCATTTCATACGATTTCCGATCATTTCATACATACAACAATAATCATTTCACACGCTGCCGAAAGCTATCGGACCTATCAATACTTTCTCTTCACGTCTTTGGCTCTAGCAGAAGTTGCTGTCCACTCCTAGGGTTGCATGTTGATAAGAAGGATATTTTCCATTTCAAACATTATAATTGATTACGTGCTTCATGCAACAACAAAAACATGATTACTTAAATGTCAAGAGCAAATATAAAAAAGTGCAGCGTGATAAAGTGATATCAGCATATCAAACTAGTTCTTTGCAGAACTCCATTGAAATTTTCTGCAGAACTTTCCTGAAGTTCTCTGAAGAACATCTCCGAAGTTTTCTGAAGAACTTCCCTAGAATTCTCTGTAGAACTTCCCTGAAGATACCAGCAAAACTTCCCTGATGTTACCTGGAAAACTTACCTGAAGTTACCTGCAGAACTACTCTGAAGGTCTTTGCAGAACTTTCCTTAAGTTCTCTGCATAACTCTCCTGAAGTTCTTTGAAGAACTTCCATGAAGTTCTCTTAAGAGCTTATCTGAAGTTTTGTGAAGAACTTCTCTGAAGAACTAACCCGAAGTTGTCAGATGAACGTATCAAAAATACCCATATTGAGATCAGCCACTTAGGGAACGTCCATTAATGATGACACGCAAAAAGTGACTGTTTATAACCCTCCCCCCGTTTTTTGTATGGACCTTCGAATTTTTTGTATAGATTGTCACGTTACCACCCTTCCTCCTTACTGCGTGACATAATTAATGGGCCTTCCCTTATGGGCACTAGCAGTAAATATTTATTTCATAATTCATGTTACAATTCTGAACTATGAAGTCGACCTTCTGTAAGACCATGGTTAGCCGAGTAAATTTCCTCAAAACAATGAATTTATACAGATATAACAAAAATTTCACATAAACACTAGCGCCACGTAGCGGACGAATTCTGATCTAATGTTTACACAATTCAAGAAGCCCTGATCCCTGGAATATGTTTTTCAAAGATGCCATCTTGCTTTATATCAAAAATCTCGAGGTCTAGATTATACAGTAAGTTTACCTGCATCTTAGCGCCACGGGTTGAGATAATTCTGAACTGTTTCGTTGAGAGTCTAGAAGCTCATAATTTCACAACTGGCTTTCCTGAAAACAGTAAATTTATACACAATCTAGATCTAAAAATACAGGTAACATGTACACTAGCGGCCCGTAGTGGACGAGTTCTGAACTAATGTTAACATCATCCGAAAGGTCTCAATCAACGAAACATCTTTTTCCAAGACGCCAACTAGCTAAAGCTTGCTTCAGATAGAATTGGAACAAAAACAATTGCCTGTATTTCAGTTATTTATTATTGAATTCAAGATTTTTTTTTATACAAATGTAGCGTTTTCTTCATATTTTTAAGAAAAAATACGGATAAATTTATTCGTCACGGTTTCGAAGGAATTCTCGAATTTTTCCTGTAACACGGCTCATTAGGCGGCGCACACCTTCTTCGTCCATCGTTTTAGCTATCTTATTCCACAGGGTCTTCATCTGATTGATGTCTTTGACAACCTTTCTCTTTGACTTGAGTCTCCTCTTCATGATTGCCCAGTATTTCTCAATAGGGCGGAACTGGGGGCAGTTGGGTGGGTTAAGGTTTTTCGGAACAACCTGGACCTCTTTCTCTGCATACCATTCTTGAACGACTTTGCTGTAATGACAGCTTGCCAAATCTGGCCAAAACATTACGGGATGGTCGTGGATCGAATGAACGGCAAAATTCGTTTTTGGAGACACTCTTTTGGTATAGTTTCGACGTCATTGTCTTATTTGTAACGAAAACTTTCGTTTTTTGCCACAGCTGCAAAATGCCCTGCCAAATCATGAATTTTCGTGCAAATTTGTCGGCAGAAACAAATTTAAATTTGGCTGAACATCCCCTCGAGCCGTTGCCAATTAAAATTTTTGACCTGGGATTTGCCCGAAGTCAGCCTTGACATAGGTTTCATCGTCCATCAGAAGACACCTGTCGAACTAGGTCAGCACCTGGTCGTATAGCATCCGAGCACGGATTTTGGCCACACTATTCTGTTTTATGGTCCGATTTGGCTGTTTGCTAGCTCGATACGACTTGATTCCTTCCCGGAGTCGAGTTCTCCTCACGGTACTATGGGCAGCACCGAATTTTCTGGCCAAATCACGGTCCTACAGATTGGGATTCCTCTTAATCGTCTTCAAAATCTTACCACGCAGTTTCCGGTCGACAGTTCCACTCCGACGATTGGCTTGAGGCTTCCAAATCGTCGTCAATGTTTCCTCATACCGTTTGATAACGTGCCATACGGTATTTCTGGGCAATTTCAGCTGTTTAGCTAGCCTAGATGCAGACCACAATGGATTTTCCAAATAACTGTGCACAATTTTTTCCCCTTCTTTCGGCTTCCATGTTGATTGTTTACAAAGTACAGTCGATTTGCGGAATGTCAAAAATACATACGTGAAGCTGACAAAATTCCCGACACGTGGGCGCCAAGAACTTCCAAATCCGTCCACCAGGAGCGCCACAATATGAGCAAAAGTTTGTTCCAATTCTAAATAAAGCAAGCCTTATAACGGGTGGCAACTAAAATTTTGGAATTTCTTTCTCAAGCTGTCAAAAAAAGACAAACATAGTTGAAGAAGATCTGATTTATTCAAATAAAAGATACATTGTCCATTGTTGAAAAAATATTAGTGAACATTTGAAAACGGTCCGTAATCGGATGTTCGGCGAAGCTTCCGTTTGATGTCGGAACAGGAGCGTTGTACGGCCTCCACGTCAAATTTGCGAATGCATCTCTTGATTCTACCAATCAACTGTTTGCAATTCGTGGCTCTCCAGTTATTTTTGTACACCAAGGAACTCAAAACCCCGAAGAAATCTTCGATTGGGCGACACTGAGGCAGATTTGTCGGGTTGTGGTTTTTGGGTACAAACGGGATCGAATGGGTATTCAGAAACGATTGTGTTGTTATGGCGTAATGCGATGACGCTTTATCCGGCCAAAACACGTATTGTCCATCAGCATGATGTTTTTGTAGAAACGGGATCAAAAATTTTTTCAAACATTCGTTCTGGTACACATCTTGATTGATTGCCAATCCAGAGGGCTTGAACCATGGCTTAGAAATGCCTTTCTCGGAAATGGCAATGTACAGCATCACTTTCTGTTCAAACTTATATTTTATGTTCGGAGGTGTAATAGAACTATCCGTTGAATAGTATCGATCGTTTCCGGGAATCTGCGTCTTCGAAAGAAGAAAGTAGCTTCCGTCGTCCAATACAAAACTTTTTCCGGAATAATTTTTAATCAACCAACGGCATTGGGATTTCATCATTGAAATCTGTGCATTAGTATATTCCGGGGCTCGTGTCTTCTTTCGGCACTTTATTCGGACTCTTTTCAATGTTTTGCAGATGTACTGGTGAGAACAGTTGAACTTTTTTGCGGCATCCCGTTGGCTCAGTGAATCCTTGTTGTTGAAGGCACGAGAAAGAGAACGAAGTCCTTTTGCGTCCATAATTTTGGCTGGTCTTTCACTACCTTGCTTGCGAGCAGTTGTTGGGGATCTTAGGATATGGTAAACAGTCGAAGTCGCAACATTTTCGCTTTTAAAATGTTGTACCGTATACGTTTTGCCGAGATTTCTGTGCAGTTCGTAGAACTGTACAACGCGCTCGCGAAATACTTCTTGTTTCGACGGCATTTTGAGCAAAACTGAGCAAGCATAAACAAAACAGAAAATACTAGCAGAAAGAGGAGAGAAAGAGCTAACGCATACACACTCTTATTTCTCTCTGAGCTCATTTGTTGTTGAGCATAGAGGCCTCGAAAAAATTCCAAAATTTTAATTGCCACCCGTTATGTCAAGGATCTAGAGCTTCAGGTTATGAAG
>JASCZW010016510.1:0-18571 GCA_034211315.2 Aedes japonicus | reverse complement strand
CTTGAGTATCTTACCTTCAGAAGCAATATAATTTCTTCAACATATCGACACCAAAGCTGAGCGTCTTTTTCAAGGTTGTCTGAAAGGTCTGCCCAGTGGTGAATCTGTGGAAGAAATAAAAACGAACTATCATAAATTACTTGGAACCAGCTCCAGTCCAAGTAATTAAATGAAAGCAAATCCCAGCTCTGGCGATTCTCGCAAAGGGATTTCACATGATTTTCTTTTAGTTCACTTCAAGTCAAGTGAACTCAATAACCTTAAGGTTTAGAAAGAAGCCTTTGCTCCATGTCGAGTGAAGCGGAATATTTCAAAAAGACGGAGTAAACTTCAAAGCTCACCCAGTGCCGTAAGCCAGGGATGTGAATCATTGAACAAGGTATTGCCATATGGTTGGCAAATGCATGAATTGTGGTGATTCTCACATACAAAGGACAACTGTCCCGTGAAGGAAGATCCTAAAAATTTAAATGTTCGAATTGTGGTGAAACCATATAATCTAAATTTTGGGAATGCAAGACTCGCAAAGCACCTTTGCAGTCGCGCGACGAACGATAGAAACACATACGTTCCTGACCAACTACTACCCATTTTGCAGCTGTTAGACATCGACCAGCATTGCCCAGTGAACAAGCGAACGGTTCAGTTCGTTCGGTCCGCTTTCCGTTACTTTGGAAGCTTTTTACGAGTTGTTTACAGTCTTCAGTATTAGTTTTTGTCGATCGCCAGTGAAATCGTCGCGAGTTAAACCAATCTTGGTTTGCTGAAGAAGAGGACATTGTGTGATAAGTGGTGCAACAACGTCATTGATTGCAATTAGCAATATTGCCTACGATCGAGAAGCCATATTGTCCCGCATCTATACGGCACGCATACCAGCAGCCCATCGTGTGTAGCGTGCATTCTTCCATCCACCAACTACCACCGATCAGCAACATCACCGTCATCGCTTAGACGGTACACGCGGTCACTCATCGTCGCTCGGGCAGCAGCAGCACATTCGTCGCCCTGCTGCAGTAGATCCGTGATACTTATAAGATAAGTTTTTTTAGTAGTATATAAGATAAGTTGAGTCATTTTCATCGTAGTGTGTGTGTGAGTGTGGAGAGTGATTGATAGTGTGTGAGAGTGAACTTAGTTTTAGTTTATTTTTTTTAGGTTTAGTTTGTTTATCTGTGATTGATTGTAGATAATTACGTTAGTGGTTGAGCGTGATAAGCTCCCACAAGCGATGCCATGGATGATTTATCGCAAGATGAATCATCTATGGCACGAAATGATGAGGTAGCTCATAGAGTTACCAGATCACGTGCTTATCCAGATAGTTCAACTGGGCCATGGGTTGTTTATTTTCAGCCCAAATCGAAACCTCTCAAATGTTTGTCAGATTTCTGATGATCTGACGAAGCGATTCTCGGCCGTGACCGAGATAATTAAAGTCAGACCCAATAAACTTCGGTCGTTGTGTCCAATCTCAAGCAAGCTAATGAGATTGCTGTCTCTCAGCTCTTTACTCTAGAATATAGAGTGTATATCCCAGCTCGGGGTATTGAAATTGAAGGTGTGGTCTCCGAAACGAGTCTCGACCCCTGAGATCCTGCTGAAGCGGGGGTTGGTCGATTTAAGAACCCTCTGCTTCCCCAGTAAAGATACTTGATGTGCGCCAACTTGGCACAGTGTCGACCAACAAGGGCGAAAAAAGTTTACACCGTCAGACTCGTTTCGCGTGACCTTCTCTGGCTCAGCCCTCCCCCAATACGTCGAGTTGGGAAAACTTCGGCTACCTGTGCGATTGTTTGTACCTCGGGTCATGATCTGCGAAAAGTGCAAGCAGATGGGACATACGACCTCCATTGCGGCAATAAGGCGCGCTGCTCCAACTGCGGGGAGAAGCACGAGGATGGCGCGTGCGCAGACAGCACACCTAAATGCGCCTTTTGTAAAGGAACTCCTCCTCATGCCTCTCATCGTGCCCGGCGTACAAACAACGCGGGGAAAAATTAGAACGCTCGCTGAAACAGCGTTCCAGGCAATCATTTGCTGAAATGGTTAAAAAGCCTCACCATCACCCGATGCCAATACAAATCCCTTTGCTCCTCTGTCAGATGACGAGTCTGACTTTGATTCGGCTGAAGAGGGAACATCGTTCACCTTTCCGGAAGGTGCTTCAAGGAAGCGGAGACGCGTCCGCCCACGGAAAGTTGCTGAAAAGAAGCCCGAGACCAGCTTGCCCAATTCAAGGAAAGGTGGAAAAAGGAAAATCCTAATCCACCTGGTTTTCGTAGTACTAACTACACCCAGGACTTTCCATCTCTCCCGGGGACATCCAAAACCCTGAAGCCCCAATTTTAAGAACAGAAGCCCCTCCTCTAGTGGGCTGTTCTCATTTGATGACATTGCCGAAGGTATCTTTAAGTACCTCGAAATTTCTGACCCTCTCAAAAGCATTGTTATGGCAATGCTTCCCACTGTGAAAACCTTTTTGCAGAAATTAACATTAAAGTGGCCCATCCTTGCAGCTATCATTTCCTTCGATGGATAATTTTCCAAATGAGGTCGGGGATTTGATCACTGTTCTACAGTGGAATTGTCGAAGTCTTGATTCCTAAATTGGAATCTTTTAAATTTTTAGCTCACACTACCGGTTGTGATGCATTCGCTCTTTGTGAAACATGGCTCTCTTCCGAAATCAATCTTCCGATTCATGATTTCAATATTATTCGTCTTGATCGTGAGGATTCGCGTGGAGGCGGAGTACTTTTTGGGGATCAAAAGTGCTACTCCTTCTATAGAGTGAATTTTCCTCCAATTCCAGGTATTGAAGTTGTCGCATGTCAGGCTGTTATTAAAAATAAAAGCCTTTGCATTGCTTCTGTTTATATTCCTCCTAGAGCCTCCATTAACCGAAAACAACTCTCAGATATTTGTTCGGTTCTTCCTGCTCCGCGGTTGGTCATGGGAGATTTTAACTCTCACGGTACAGGCTGGGGAGAACTGTACGATGACAACCGATCTTCCCTGATATATGACCTCTGTGACAACTTCAATATGACAGTTCTTAACAATGGAGAAGTAACACGTTTGGCTGGTACATCCTCAGTTGGCAGTAGATTAGACCTCACACTTTGCTCGAATTCATTATCGTTGGATTGCACATGGAATGTGATTCAAGATCCCCACGGTAGTGATCACTTGCCCATAAAAATTTCGGTTGCCACCGGGTTCAATCCGTCGAAATCTGTCAACGTCACGTATGATCTTACCCGTCACATCGATTGGACAAAGTTTAGGACAGCAGTAGATGAAGCCGTAACGACGGTAGAAAGGCTTTCACCGCTGGAAGAATATAACTTCCTCTCCAACCTGATCTTAGACAGCGCGCTTCAAGCTCAAACTCGACCAGTTCCAGGAACGTCATTTCGCAGGAAACCTCCTTCTCCATGGTGGGATCAGCAATGCACCGAGGTTTACCGTAAAAAGTCCGACGCGTTTAAAGTTTTCCGTAAACGTGGAACACCTGAGCACTTCGAAGTATACACGGCTCTCGAACGCGAACTTAAGAGCCTCATCAAGGCCAAGAAACGCGGTTACTGGCGAACATTCGTGAACGGGCTATCGCGCGAAACGTCCATGAGTACTCTTTGGAACACGGCGCGAAGGTTGCGTAACCGAACTACGAACAACGAGAGCGAAGAGTACTCGGACCAATGGATCCTCAAATTCGCTCGAAAAGTTTGTCCAGATTCTGTGCCGGCACGGATGATTCCTCGCGAAAACACGAATTCGATAGATGAGATTAGCCAACCCTTTTCAATGGTAGAGTTCTCTCTCGCACTCCTCTCGTGTGGCAATACGGCTCCAGGGGCTGATAGGATCAAGTTCAACTTGCTTAAGAACCTCCCAGACGTCGCGAAGAGGCGCATGTTGAACTTGTTTAATCAGTTTTGGAACTCAACATTGTACCGGATGATTGGAGACGGGTGAGAGTTATTGCCATTCAAAAACCTGGTAAGCCCGCGTCCGACCACAACTCCTATCGACCCATCGCGATGTTATCCTGTATTCGAAAGTTGTTGGAGAAAATGATCCTTTTCCGTCTGGACAAATGGGTTGAGACGAACAACCTGCTTTCAGATACTCAATATGGTTTCCGTAGGGGTAAGGGAACGAACGACTGTCTCGCGTTGCTTTCCACAGATATTCAGTTAGCTTTTGCTAAAAAGAGCAAATGGCTTCTGTATTCTTGGACATAAAGGGGCTTTTGATTCAGTATCTGTTGAAGTTCTTTCAGATAAACTCCACGCTTGTGGCTTTTCACCATTAATGAATAATTTTTTGTACAATTTGCTGTCAGAGAAACATATGAGCTTTTCTCATGGAACCTCTACAGCTTCACGATTTAGCTACATGGGTCTCCCCAGGGATCATGTTTAAGCCCTCTTTTATATAATTTTTATGTCAAAGACATTGACGGTTGTCTTGGTGACAACTGTACGTTGAGACAACTTGCAGATGACGGCGTAGTGTCTGTCACGGGACCCAATGGGGTCGATCTGCAAGGACCCTTACAGGATACCTTAGACAATTTGTCTACTTGGGCTCTAGAGCTAGGTATCGAATTCTCTACGGAGAAAACTGAGTTGGTAGTTTTTTCAAGGAAGCATAACCCAGCACAACCAAAGCTTCAAATTTGGGGTAAGCCGATAACTCACTCTATGTCCTTTAAATATCTTGGGGTCTGGTTCGATTCAAAGTGCACCTGGAGATCCCATATTGAGTATGTGAAGCGAAAGTGCCAGCCAAGGATCAACTTTCTCTGCACAATTACCGGGACCTGGTGGGGAGCTCATCCACAAGATCTTCTAACGTTGTACCGGACAACGGTTTTGTCGGTTATGGAATACGGTAGTTTTTGTTTTCAGTCAGCGGCTCGGTCACACTTCATTAAACTGGAACGTATTCAGTATCAGTGTCTTCGTATCGCGTTAGGTTGCATGCACTCGACTCACACCATGAGTCTTGAAGTGCTGGCTGGCATGTTGCCACTCTCGGATCGGTTTTCAGAATTATCTCTCCGGCTCCTCACCAGGTGTGAAGTTATGAACCCCCAGGTGATCGAAAATTTTGAGAAGCTTCTTGAGTTGAATCCTCAAACGCGCTTCATGACTTTGTACCATTTGTACATAACACAGGATGTCAGCCCTTCGCCGAACATTTCCAACCGTGTTTGCTTCTCCGATTTCGACAATTCGGTTCATTTTGATTTATCCATGAAGCAGGAGCTTCGTGGAATCCCAGAGCATCATCGTCCTATGATTGCTCCTGTGATATTTGCTGCAAAGTTTGGCCAAGTTGATTCCACTAAATCGTTTTTCACTGACGGATCATTGATAGAGGAGTCAGCAGGCTTTGGAATATTTAATGAAATTTATAGCGCCAACCGTAAACTTCAAGCTCCTTGTTCCGTATATGTCGCTGAATTAGCGGCAATACATTTTACGCTAGAAATTGTTGCCTCACTAACACCGGATCAGTACTTCATTTTCACGGATAGTCTCAGTTCTATAGAGGCTATTCGCTCATTGAGGCCGGTAAAGCACTCCTCGTATTTTCTCATGAAAATACAGGAGCTTCTAAGTGCTTTATCTTCGCGTTATTTTATCATCACCTTTGTATGGGTCCCATCTCATTGTTCAATTCCGGGCAATGAGAAAGCGGACTCGCTTGCAAAGGTGGGCGCTATGGAAGGCGATATTTATGATCGACAAATCGCCTTCAACGAATTTTTTACTATTTTTCGTCAACAGTCACTCGTCAGCTGGCAGTATAAATGGAGTAAAGGAGATTTGGGGCGATGGCAACATTCTATCATCCCAAAGGTGTCGAAGAAATCGTGGTTTAGCGGAATGGATGTGGGTCGAGACTTCATTCGTGTCATGTCTCGCCTCATGTCCAATCATTATTCTTTGAACGCTCATTTATACCGGGTTGGGCTGAGCGACAGCAATCTCTGTGAGTGTGGACAAGGCTATCAGGACGCAGATCACGTTATGTGGTCTTGTGCTGAGCATTCTGGAGTCAGATCTGAGCTTTATGATTCCCTTCGGGCTCGAGGTAGACAACCCAATGTGCCAATTCGAGATATTTTGGCTGTACGTGATTTGGAGTACATGAAACTCATTTATGTGTTTTTGACTAACATTAGTCTTAGATTGTAGTTAGTTTAACCTGTATGTTTATTTTAAGTTTTTTTTTATCTGTGTATGTGTATGTGTTTTTTTCTTTTTCAAAACATGTTCAAGTCAAAAGAAAACCATAAATTGTATAGTTATAAATGTTTCAATAATTTAGAATTTAAATTTAATGTGTTAGGTAAACCATACTTTAAATTCCCACCCTCTTCCCATCCGTAATTTGTAATTCCTATTAACCTCGAGACGGCCGCGAGTAATCGGTTTTATCCCCTAACTTTAGCTTTAAGACAAATGATGTATAAAAACATGAAAATTTGGCTCTGTAAAGTTGATTCGATTGAGCCTGTACAAATAAATGATAATTATATATATAACATCGACCAGCGAAGAACAAGTTCCTACCAAACCGTCGGTAGAAACAGTGGACAGGTTTTTCCATCCGCAACTTCAAACGATCAACGAGGAGCAACTACTATTTCGATTCCTGTACACAAATAAAAATAAACATTGAATTTTCTGCGTTATCTAATGCACATAAAGGGAATGCTAGATTTTCCTGAATATAATGGGATATTTCATGTAAATTTAAACCAGATAACGCCTGAATCCAGCCTGTTGTATGCAAGATTGCCAATATTGTTGTATGGAACATGAAAAGTTGCAAATAATCTCGTTGTTTGCGCCTCCTTTAGCTTGGATTTAAACAAGAGGATATTTTACACGCTTGTTAAAATTAATTATTTTTTTCTGTGTAGGTACCAACATGGTTCATTCTGCAAACCGTACATTTATACCTAACCGTGTTATTAACAATGTTCAACATGTAAATGGACCTACCTATGCTTCCGTTGCAGCGGGTAGGAACCAAAACCAAAATTCCCACGGAACTTCTAACCAAAATTCCCACGGGACTTCTGATGAATTTGATTTAGGTAGCATATCCGCTCCTAAATTAGAATTTTTACAGCAATCGTTAATCGATATGATAACCGATATGCTTAAAACTAATTCCATGTTTGATGCTATTCAAACTAGTATTAAATTTGCCAATAATATTGTCATGACATTGAAATTCAGTAATGGATTTTAAGTCATTAAATATTTTGAATTGGAATGCTCGATCCATCAGAGATAACGAGGACGAGCTATTTTATTTTTTAAGGATTCATAACGTGCGCATTGCTGTTATAACTGAGACTTATCTCAAACCTGCCCAAAAGGTCAAAAGAGATCCAAATTATTTTGTCTACCGCAATGATCGCCTTAATGGAGCTAGTGGTAGCGTTGCCATCATTGTCCATAGGCGAATCAAACATCACATTCTTTCTTCACTTGAAACCAAAGTTTTTGAAACTTTGGGGGTTTCAGTTGAAACAAAATTTGGCCAATTTACTTTTATAGCAGCCGATTTCCCTTTCCAATGCACTGGCTCAAGGGTGACCTTCAGAAACTTACCCGTCATAGGTCTAAATTCTTCTAATATCTTCGTCAATGCAAAACACCGCTCATGGAATAGTTCTCAAAGCAATGCCAATGGTAATATACTATTTGACCATTGTTCTGCAGGCTATTACACAATACAATACCCAAACGGTCCAACTTGCTTTTCTTCAGCCAGAAATCCCTCAACTATTGATTTGGCCTAATTGATTCATGTCAACTTTGTAGTCAATTGATAACCCATGCTGACTTTGGTTCTGATCACCTTCCAGTTACATTTGAAATATCTCAAGAAATCATTTCTTATTCCATCAGTTCTACTTTTAACTACCATAGAGCTGATTGGGATCAATAACGAACATTTATGGAATACAACTTTGATCCTAATGTTCCATTGCAAACAAGAAATGAAATTGACAATGCTCTTGAATCTCTGGCTTTTTCAATAGTTAGAGCAAGAGCAGCTTCAGTGCCTAAATGCGAGGTTAAATTCGATTCAGTTATAATTGATGACGATCTTCAGTTCTTCATTCGTCTGAAAAATATACGTAGGCGTCAATATCAACGAACACGTGATCCCGTTATGAAAGTCATATGGCGAGATTTACAAAAGCAAATTAAAAAACGCTTCTCTGCCCTGAGGAACAACAATTTTGCAAATAATGTGTCAAAATTAGATCCGAGTTCCAAACCATTCTGGAAACTCTCTAAAATCTTGAAAAAAAAACTCAGAAGCCTATACCAGCACTTAAGGAAGGTGATACAATTTTGCTCACAAATGCGGAAAAAGCTCAAAAACTTGTTAAGCAGTTTGAGAGCTCCCATAATTTCAGTTTGGGACTTACTAGTCCTATTGCGGAATCGGTTTCCGGGGAGTATCTGAATATTTTCTCTCAAGAAAATATTTTTGATGATTCTTGGGGAACCGATTTGAATGAAGTAAGAACTATAACTAAAAAATTTTAAAATATGAAAGCACCAGGTGATGATGGCATTTTCTATATCCTCATCAAAAAACTCTCTGAGAGTACTTTGTCTTTCTTGGTAAAACTATTTAACAGATGTTTTCATCTAGCATACTTTCCAGATAAATGGAAAAATGCAAAAGTCGTACCAATTTTGAAGCCAGACAAAAATCCGACTGAAGCTTCTAGCTACCGACCGATCAGTTTGCTTTCTTCAATAAGTAAGCTTTTTGAAAAAATAATTTTGAATAGAATGATGCTTCACATCAATTCAAACTCAATTTTTGCTGATGAACAGTTTGGATTTCGCCATGAGCATTCAACTACGCATCAACTTTTGAGAGTAACAAATTTAATTCGTTCAAACAAAGCTGAAGGCTGCTCCACTGGAGTTGCTCTTCTAGACATAGAAAAAGCATTCGACAGTGTTTGGCATGAAGGTTTGATTGCGAAACTGAAAAAGTTCAATTTTCCGCTTTATATCATGAAATTAGTTCAAAACTACTTAACTGACAGAACTTTGCAAGTAAATTATTAGAATTTTAAATCCGTTCAATTGCCCATTAGAGCTGGTGTTCCTCAAGGTAGCATACTTGGGCCAATACTATATAACATTTTCACTTCAGATCTCCCTGATTTACCTCAAGGTTGTCAAAAATCTTGCTTTGCTGATGATACAGGCATTTCCGCTGAAGGAAAAAGTCTTCGTGTTATATCCAGGAGGCTACAAAAAAGCTTGGATATTTTTACAGATTATTTTCAAAAATGGAAGATTTCTCCTAATGCTTCCAAAACTCAACTTATAATATTCCCACACAAGCCTAGAGCTGCATTTTTGAAACCAAGTAAAAGTCGTATGGTCACTATGAACGGAGTTCCAATTTCTTGGTCAAGTCAAGTAAAATATCTTGGACTGATACTTGATCAAAAATTAACTTTTAAAGATCACATTGAGGGCATTCAAGCCAAATGTAATAAGTACATGAGATGTTTGTTTCCTCTTATAAACAGAAAATCCAAACTTTGTTTAAAGAACAAACTTTTAATATTCAAACAAATTTTTAGACCGGCCATGCTTTATGCTGTGCCAATATGGTCTAGTTGTTGTGCAACTAGGAAAAAAGCACTTCAAAGGATTCAGAACAAAGTTCTGAAAATGATTTTGAAGCTGCCACCCTGGTTCAGTACTATTTAATTTCATAGACTTTCAAACGTTGAGACTCTAGAAGAAATGTCCAACAAAATAATTCATAATTTTAGACAAAAATCATTGCATTCTTCAATTGCAATGATCAATTCTCTCTATAGATAAGAACTAGTTTTAAGAAATAAAATGTAATTCTGACACGCAGGCAAAATAAACTCTGTTAAAAATTCTGAATAGACAAAGTAAAAATAATATTAACACAATTAGATATTAATGATAGCATATAAGGTTGAAATGATAATTACTTAGCAGGATCACCTAGGATAATATATGAATGTAACATAATGTAAAATTTGGAATAAATAAAGAGTTAAAAAGATAACAATTTGAGCTGTCAACACATTGCAACACTTGTAGACACACTAGAAAAAAGAGGGTTGTGGTTCAAATCTGTTTATTTAAAACCAACTCATTATACTTCAGAAGAGAGGGAGAAGCCGTTCTTCCAAATACACCTGTCCATTCATGGTGCTTGCGGTACCTAAAGGTGTACTCCGCTTTCCGCAAGTACAGATCGCTTGCCAAATTAAGAGCTTCTTCTGACATCTTCTGTGTCCGAACTTCTTGGCGAGGTATGACATCTTGTATGAACGGTGGATTTTGGGAAAATCACACTTATCCTTGACTGTCACAAACAGCTGTCTTCACATATGTCTCATCATCCATTACGCAGCAGTATGGTTGCGTTAACTTCTGGTCGTACAACATCCGGGCACGGCTTTTTGCGACCGAATTTTATTTTTCTTCACGGTTTGAGGACTTCTGAACCTTGAAGGTACGTAGTCCAGCTCAAGTTTTGGTATTCTGAACGAAAGTCTTGCTAACATGCAACTTTTTAGCCACTTATCGAACTGATCCGTTCGGTTTCCGTCTAAAGGCCCCAACCACACGTTTGTGATCGTTCTCATTGACCTGACGGCTTTTTTTCGGATCTTCGCTTCCGATCAACAGTCAGACGTTCTTTTTTTCCGATGGCACGATGCGACAGATCCTTATTCTTAAAGTACTCGTGCAAAACTGTTTCACGCACGAACTGTTTTTTCGTCGCCATTTTGAAAATTGCACATGTGCACCTAATGATATCAACTCACAGAGTTTAAACAATACACATTTAAGTATGTCTACGCAAAATTTCAATTAATTTTACTCAACGGATCAAAAGTTCGAGCAATTTGAGTGTGTGCGGATTTTAAACAGTACACCCTTTAAGAGATTTTTAGTTAGAATAGTTTTTTTTAAAGCAATGCATACTTTAACAATTTAACAACTTTAAACAACTCCTTCCAGGCTTTGGTTGGAACACTATTCAAAATCTTCTCATTGAAATAACAGAATAAAAAGAAATTGTATAAATATCTCACAGAATGTATCATAAGTCTATCTGTTCTTGAGAGAAAACTTCACCAAGCTAAAGAAAATCTAGTCATTTCCTACATCCTTCAAGCAGCTTTCACGGATTTTGCCCAATTTAAAAAAAAAATAAAAGTTTCAAGTTCATTCTGGTTTAGTTACGAAACTAACACAGCACAAGCTAGAAAAAAAAGCTGTCTCCAACAGAAGAAGGATGGCTGTAAAACAGCAAACCGAACTTTCCCAACTTTCATTCCTCTCAATGGAATTCCCGTTTTTCCCGCAGATCTACTTCAATAAGTTTCTATGTTGTTGTTTTTCTGTACATTTGATCCACTCACCGGCCAACAAACTTAACACACACCATAAGGATATAAGCTTTTGTCACCTCGTTTTTCCCCCATCGAATGTTTCTTTTTTCGACTGCTACCCTGCAAAGGGGCTTTAAGCCGTAGTCGTCGTCGTAATGAAAAAGTTTGGCTGGCTTTCTAGTGTGAGAGGAATTCGGAATCCATTTCACCGCAAGGTAACAGGTTCGCGTTTTCATTGACTTCCACGCCCCAATTTGTGCAAGTTAACAATCGCACTCCACCTCGATAGTAATACAAATAATAGGGTTCGAAGGATCATCCGGAGAGCCTTAAGATAAATTTTCAGCTCGGCTAGCCCAGCCAATCTGCCGACGGAACGAGGGGCGGAAAACTTTGAACAAATTACAATAATCCAGCAAAAGTCAGGAAGTCAATAATTTACTTCCGTTTTGCGCCTCGCCGGATGAAAGCGATGGGGGACGGGACGAGTGGTTCGCGCTGGCCATAATAAGAAAATGTAATAAATCGCGAGCTCGTTGTAGCTCCGGGTGGAACTCCCGGTCGTTTTCTTTTTATTCTTACCCGCCGAATCGTTCCGTAACCAATTTCTGCGGAGGGAAGCCATTCAGCGAGTAGAACTTTTCACTCGCGCTACTCCATTTTCCAGTCACATAATCCAATTATTAATCTTGAAATCCACTTGCAAAACGTTTCAATTATATACTTTTATAACATTCGCCTTGGCCGTCGTCGTCGTCGTCGTCGTCGCCCTCGAAGGATGCCGATGAGTGGTACGGGAAAAAATAAAGTTTTCTTTCAACTTTTTACCTTTCCACGCTTCCGGAGTTTTTACCCGATCCGTCCGTCCACCTGATGGTCCTGGAATGCCTGCATCTTTTGTAGCCCAGCAGCTAGCGTGAGCAAACAAACGACCGGACGACAAATAGTTACCTTCCGAGGGAGGGCAAGGCTTCTGCTAAGTGTCGGCTTCGGCGGGTACAACAGAGAAAGCTTGGCTAGGAATGTGGGGGAAGTTTTTGATTTGCTTCATTCATCATGCGTTTTTGGTATGTTTTTTTCAGTTTGTCTGTCTGCCATCTGCTTGGTGCTTTTTGAGCAATTGATAATTTTAAGAACATCATAACTCATCTATCTTTTGATGTCACCATGTTTTTGTTTAACCGAAACAGCACTTTCGCAAGGAGGGTACAGTGTCTCAAAACTTGCAGGAGTTCCAGAAGAACTAGACAGTATCCACCAGCAAAGTCGCAAAATTAACAGTGCAGAATTTAATGAAGAATGTCAAATCCAAAGTGTAAGCGTTTTAAAAAAACAAAGATTTAATTATAAGATGTGGCCCAGTTAGAATTGGAGCATAGACGATTGCGCATATTTCGAATATGCATTAACAAAATAGTATTCTGTTTTAACTCTATGTGAACTTATGTGTGAAATTAATCATCTCAATTTCGAAGAAATTTGCGGACCTTTTCCGGAATGCGTTTCATCAACCAGCGCACATTATTCTCATCCATCGTTTTGGCAATCTTATTCCACTTGCTTCTCAATTCAGTGATGCTTTTGACGACACTGCCATTCACCTTCAGTTTCCTCTTCATAATAGCCCAAAATCTCTCTATATCGGTCTGAGCTGGAGACAGTTTGGCGGATTGAGTTCGTTTGGTATAAACTGAATCCCGTTGGTTTCATACCACTGTAGCACTGTTTGACTGTAATGACAACATGACAGGTTCATTGTGGGATCTGATGAATGGCAATATTCGCTTTTGGAGACATTCCGTTCTGTACAGCTCTGAGTTGAATGTCTTATCAGTGATGAAAACCTTGGTTTTCCTACAGCAGCTACAGATGCTTGAGGCTTGCGATCCGTCGGCAAGGTTTCTCTGTACTTTTTCAACACACACCACACGGTATTTTGGAGAAAACCCTATACTTTAGCAAGTTTTGGCCCAGACAACGAAGGGTTTTCCAAATGATTGCGCACAATTGTTTTTCTACTTTCTTTATCCATTTTGTATTTCTCTGAAACACGTTCGAGCTGCACCGCAAAAAACACGTCTGATGTTGTTATTGTTGTGTTTGTTCCACACTGAATGGTCCACACCTTAGTGTGCCGACCAAAGCCTAGAAGGGCAGAAGCGGACCAAAAATCACTTTAAAAAAGGTTCCAGTACTTAGAAACCACAGTGAAATTTTAACTTTCACTTTCAATTCACAAGAGTGTTTTGAAATTCGAGACGCAAAACACCCAACTACATAGATGCAGGTGCGAACGTGTTCGCAAAAAGTGGGAAAGTACCAAGTACCAAAGTGGGAAAGTATCAGGGTTTTTGACCCAAGTGTTTACACGCATCACGTCTTTAAATGACTGGAACTCAGAACGCCTCACATGGCGGAGGCTAAGAAGGAGGTCGACTAGCTCTACGAGTTCTTAAAGTGAAGAAATAACGTTTACACTAGAATCAAGCTCTTAAAGACGGGTATCGAATCCGTCCTGTCGGCTGCCGAACGTGAACGCAAAGCGCTGAGGCTTTGAGCTGAAAGTTCTCGAAAAAGGCTTCGCGACAATGACAGTAGCAGTAGCTGAAGCACAACAAACATCGAAGCAACCACCTAAAGGGTGCATCGAAAAGTTGTTAGCAAACATCAAACAGTACACACTTGGAAAATTTTACAGTATTCGGTATTTTTTACTGAACTTTCAAGAGCTGAACGTTCGGTAATCCGATTTAACGGATTCCGGTAAAATTTCACCGAAATCCAGTAAATCGGACTACCGAACGTTCAGCTGTTGAAAGTTCAGTAAAAAAATTCCGAATACTGTAAATTTTTCTAAGTGTTTGCATTCTTAAAAATAACGAATATTACAAGTGATCCTTGTTGCACGTGAATACTTTGAGACTTAGACATAAATAAAATCTGTATCCACATTAATCCGGACACCTTCAAATCATTGTAACTTTTGAAATGTTTCACGTAGGAATGAAAAATTTCGCTGTGGTATAGCTGAGAGTCTATGATGAAAAAGACTATGATTGATGTTTACATTTCATGTTTAGTATTCAAGATGGTGACGAAAGAAAAACAAATGCGCGAGCGAATTTTGTACGAGCGAACGGCAAATCCTGACTTGTCAATACGGGACCTTGCAAAAACATTGGATTTGCCTAAATCCACTGTTCACGATGTGCTCAAAATATTTTCGGAACGTTCGACGGTAGAGAGGAAACCGAGAAGTGACAAAAACATTGGACGCGCTGATCCTGTCATGGACCGAAAGGTGAAAAGGATATTAACGAAAAACCCAAATCTCTCCATTCGAACGGTGGCTCGTAAAATAGGGATGTCACCTGGTTTTGTCCAAACATCAAAACAACGTTTGAGACTTAAGTTGTATAAAGTGAAAACAGTTCCAAATCGCAACGACAAACAGAACTTGGCAGCAAAATCACGGGCTCGACGTTTGTACTGCGAATATTTGAAGAAGTTTTCATGCGTTGTTATGGACGATGAAACTTATGTCCTGGAAGATTTCAAGCAGCTTCTAGGGCCGGCTTTTTATTCTGCTATGGCCAGAAATGCTACAGCTGAGCATTTCAAAACGAAGAAGGCATCGAAATTTCCCAAAAAATACCTTGTGTGGCAAGCAATTTGCACCTGTGGCAAAAAGAGTAAATCTTTCGTCACTACAGGCACAATCAACAAGGAGATCTATCAGAAAGAGTGTCTGCAGAAGCGATTGCTACTTTTCACCAAAAGTCACAAAGAAAAACCTTTGTTCTGGCCCGATTTGGCATCATGCCACTATGCTAAAACTGTGATGGAGTGGTACCAAGCAAATCAAGTGAACATTGTACCAAAAACCTCTAACCCACCAAATTGCCCGGAGCTACGACCAATCGAGAGATAGTGGGCTCTGATGAAGCGGAAGCTTTCTGGAAAAAAGCAAGGAATCAAAGACATTAAACACTTCTAGCAAATTTGGACAAAGGCGGCTTCTACTATTTCTGAAGAGTCGGTTCAAACCCTAATGGCCGGAGTTATGTTTTATTCATGTTTTGAGGTGTCCGGATTATTGCGGATACAGACCTTATATCTCAATTGTATGCTCCACTTGCCGTACTGTTAAACCCTAGTTTGGAACCAAAAATAATAAATATTGTCACATCCAAAACGTCCGCATGCTACATTTACACCAGCGTCTTGGATTCTCAAATCTAAATCCGTAAAGCGTTGATAATTAGCACCAAGACCAAATACTGGGATTTGAAAGACTTAAATTTGCATGATCGTTTTCTTTTGTGTTATAAAAACGTCCGACGTATTTTTAAAGCAGTTGGTTGCACGCGTCACGGCAGGTAACAAGTTCACTCTCTTTCGTGAAATATTATAAAATGATTACTTCATGCTACATAAAATGTATAACAGATCCAACTTTCTAATGTGATATTTCATACTCGAAAATTAAAGGTGTAGGGAAAAAAAGAAATGTTTCCAAATTCATATTTTTTTCAGTAATACACGTCTACACAGCGTAACATACATAGTTCATTCGCGTGTAATATTAAGTAATCTGAACATGGCGACAATTTTTATTTTTTGACGAAGCTCAACGACCGGGTTTTGGATTATTTTATTTCATATATTAACAAAAAAATGATCCCACTGAATAAGATTGCGCTTAAGTCTACTACGACAAACCATGACATAATGGACCTTTTTGATTAATTAAATTTTATTATATTTATTATATTTTGCCGCATCTTAATTTTATATTGACGGTAATTTGAACTAGATCTTAGGAATCAAAACGGGCTTAAAAAGCATTTGTAGTCGCAGCATTTGGCAAACATCATTTTGTGTTCCTCAACTTATGTAGTTATCATTGCAATTTTTGTGGTCATGTAAATTTAAGAACATACGCAAATTTCAATCAAACGGGCCGCTCCATTTATGTGCATCCAAGTAAACTTATATTAACATGTTTTTTTAAGAGTGTAATTACTCTAAAGTGGCTTAAAAATTTTTAATTTTGTCGTGACATGTTTGTTTACATGCAATACCAGTTGGACAATCGGTTGGTTTCTATACAGTGGATCGTTTCAAAGATGAGCCGAATTGATCTGGACACGCGAAAGAAAATTCAGCACATTTGGTGCAAGGAACACGGTGTCACGTACAACCAAATTGCAAAACGAGTTAAAGTGAACCATACCAATGTGAAAAATGTAATCGAAAAGTTCTGTTGCCCCGACCCGAAGGAAATCGGGTCCCAGCCAGCTCTGCCGGGACTTGAATGTGGTTGACTACAGAAGGAAAAACCCATCGGTGTCGACGCGGGATTTGGCTTAGCTATTTAACACCAGTATCGGGTTAAAAACCAGTAGGACGAACTTCAAGAAGTCTGTCCAGCTATTTGGCTTCGCCGACGACGTTGATATCGTAGCACGTAACTTTCAGACTATGGCGGACACGTACATCAGACTTAAGGCTGAAGCTGGTAGGATTAGGCTTGTGTTTAATGTGTGAAAACAAAATACATGAAAGAAAGAGAATCGCGAGAAGACAATGTTAGCCTCCTACAACGAGTTCAGATCGACGGTGATGAAATCGATGTAGTAGACGAATTCGTGTATCTTAGCTCATTGGTGTCCGCCGATAACGACACCAGCAGAGAGACTTGTTATAAAAGTATATAATTGAAGGCGCATTATGGCTGGCAATCGTGCCTACTTTGAACTCCAAAGGACGCTGAGATCGAGCAAAGTTCGCCGAACCACAAAGTTGACCATCTACAAGACATTAATTAGACCGGTAGTTCTCTACGGCCACGAAACATGGACATTGCTAGTGGAGGACCAACGCGCCCTTGGAGTCTTTGAACGGAAGGTGCTGCGTGCGATCTACGGTGGAGTGCAGATGGAAGCTGGAACGTGGAGGAGGCGAATGAACCACGAATTGCATCAGATGTTGGGAGAAGCTTCTCATAGTGCACATAGCTAAAATTGGTCGACTACGATGAGCTAGGCATGTCGTAAGAATGTCGGACGATAGCCCTGTTGAAATAGTTCTCGAAAACAAAACGCCGCACAGTGGGAAAAAATGAACCCAAACTCCCAAGTAAGAAAAGCCGCTGGTTTTTGAACCGAACCAAATGCATTTCTGAAGGAAAATAGGCAAATAAATAGATTGGCACAGGTTTTGTGTTGTGTAGAGCACGGAAAGTGGCTCATTTGGCCCGGATTTACCCTTAATCTATGGGTTTTCTTCATTCTGCTCATACAGTTGCAATCTGCGCAATATATTTTGAGCGAAAATGCATATATTTTAATTATATTAGGTTTGGGCACTTAACTGGGATAATTTAAAGTTGTGTATTGCCCGTTTTTCCCGAACTTCAGTCGCTATAATAGGTAATATGGTGTTCTCATTGTAATATGTTCTTGTTCTCTCATATTCAAAACTTATTATTTTCTCGCAAAAATCGAGATGATTGACTCAGAGAGAATTATTATGTGTCATGCTCGTAACGTAGAAAGCTTTGAGAAAATAAAATCAAACAAAAAACTTGGTTTTGCTTTGGAAACTGGAAAAATAAAATTATCCCTGTAAAGTTTCTAAATGTAAAATGTTTAAAATATGGGCATTTTTACACAAAATATATTGCGGAGATTGCAATTATATGAGCAGAATGAAGAAAAACCATCAATTTAGAGTGAATCGGGGCCAAACGAGCAAGTATCCGTGCTCTACACAGCACGAAACTGGTGTCAATCGATTTGTTAGCCCATTTTCCTTCAGAAATGCATTTCTTTCGGTTCAAAAACCAGCGGTTTCTCTTACTTGGGAATTTGGGTTCATTTTTACCAGATTAACGCAGTTTAGACGGGCGAAGTAAAATTTCCAACTTCCTAACTACTTAACATTTCGTGAATTGAAGGTGGACTCGTCTTTCCACTAATGAAGTTGTCGAACTTGATCAAATCATAAGCACACATATACATCCATACAAACATACAAAGCGAGTTTTGTCTAACGTGTTCATAGTAAGTGTATAATAAATAACAAACATCTTATGAAAAA
>JASCZW010016509.1:0-18555 GCA_034211315.2 Aedes japonicus | reverse complement strand
AACGCCTGAAGAAAAAGAGAAAGATCTTTCGCTATATGAAAACATTACCTTACAGAAACCTATATAAAGCCTGTTCACGTTAAATTTCGGACACCAAAATAACAGCAGCAAAAAACATTACACATAATTCAACAAAACCGATTGTTTATTACACGATAATCTACATTATATCTTCATTAGAAACAGTTCCTAAAGATGTTAATCCTTCTTTCTGTAAAATTCTCGAACTTTCTGTGGTATACCCGCCATCAGGTTTCGTACGGCATCCTCTGATACGCCCCCCGTGACAATTCTCCATCTTCTCTTGAAATCATCGGTACTATTTGCTTTTTTCTTAGCTTCGAACAGTTTCCGCTTAACTAGAGCCTAGTACTTTTCTATTGGACGAAATTCTGGACAGTTTGGTGGATTGGCCAAAACGTTTTGAAAGCGACATCTATGGGGCAGTAGAAAAACTACAATTTCTACGCCATTTTAATATTTCATTTTTCATAAGAACGCACTCAAAATTTCATTCTGATCGGTCAATTTATTCTTTCTTTACGAACCATTTGAAGTTGACGTGTCAGTGTATTTTTTAACAATGGAAAAATCCGAACATCGTGCAGTGATTATTTGGTTTTGTTTTGGAAGGTTTACCGACTAATGAGATCCATGCAAAGAAGATGAAAGCTTTAAAAGAGTCTCTACTTTCATTTCCAACCGTTCGCCGATGGGTTTTGGAGTTCAAGCGTGGCCGTATAGCGTTGAAGACGATCCACGCTCAGGACGTCCAAAAAGGGCATCAACACCAGAAATCATAGCGAAAATACAGTATATGGTTTTGGAAGATCATCAATAGACTGTGGATGTGATAGCTGACACCATAGGCATCTCACATGGAACAGCATGTCATATTTTGGCTGAAGTTTTGGGTTTCAAAAAACTGTGTGCACAATGGGTGCCGCATTTGCTAACAATGCAACAAAAAGAAGTTCGAATGTGACTTTCTGAGCAAAATTTGTAGCAATTTCTAAAGGATAAAAAGGATTTTCTGCGTCGTTTCTTCACTTTGGACGAGACTTGGGCCTACCACCATGATCCTGAGTCAAAACAAAAGGTTAAGGAAATTGGCCAAGAAGGTGTTAGCGTCAGTTTTTTGGGATGCAAAAGGTAATTTATTGATAGATTATCTCCAAACTGGTAAGACAATCAACTCTGATTATTATTGTGACCTTTCGGACCAGTTGCACAAAATTTATGAAAAAGACCCGGTTTGCAGAAAAAAAAAACATTTTTCGCCAACATTAAACACAGCTTAAAAAACCATCGCGAAAATCATTGAATTGGGGTACGAGTTATTGCAGCATTCACCCTATTCGCCAGATTCAGCTCCCTCTGACTTCTGGCTGTTCTCACGACTCAAAAAGTTCTTCCGTCGAAAGCATTTTTCATCAAACGAAAAGGTTATAGCCACCGTAGAGCAGTATTTGGCAGGCCTTTCAGAAAGTCACTTCCATGATGGGACAACAAAGTTGGAAGATCGTTGGACTAAGTGTATTGATCTTATAGGAGACTATACTGAGCAATAAAAGTGATTTGCAAAAAAAATTGTTTGCGATTTCAAAACATTTGGACTAACCTAGTACATTTCCAGGACAAGATTTGCACTGTGACAAGATGCCAAATCAAGCCAAAACAGTGTTGGAGAGTCGGCACTATTGATAGCACCGGTAGAGACGAAACTTTTTCGATTTTCGACCACAACTACATATGGCCTGCCAAATCAAATATTTCTTCGGGAATTCGAACACCTTCTTTGTCCGGAAATGTTCGGCAACGGCGTTTCTTTGCATTGCGATATAGAAAGCCAGAACTGGAAGCTGTTTAAAGTCTTCGAGTACGTATGTTTCGTTTGTAATTGGTGTAAAACTCTTTAGCACGACTTTTTGCAGTGAATTTTTCTTGCCATCACGATTGGGCGTCTTTTTCACTTTCGCACATAAAGATTGGGATTTTCCTCAATAATGGCTACCTTCTTGTCCATTTGACGGGAGCATACTTTTCGGTTTGTACCAATTCCAACCTTCCGATCCACAGTCAAGCGCTGGTCAAACGATTTGCAAATACAAAACACGATACTTTTAGGTAGTTTTAGTTTTTTTGGCAAGATCGCGTGCCGATAAATTCGGATTTGTCTGCCGTGCGTACAAAATGCGTTTGCGTATTTCCACTTGATTCGACGCCATTTTACTTAATGTAACAAGAATGTAAACATGTTGTATCACGAAATAAAATGGAGAGTTTTAGCTGTCATACAAGTGAAACGTGAAGCGATCCGTGAAATAATTGAAAATCTACACAGGAAGAAAAGTGTCCGAAATTTAACTTAGACAGGCTTTACCTGCCATAGTATATGGAAAAATTCTTCAGTAACTCTCGCGCTGCTCATTCGTAATTTCACCCGTTCCCGAAGCTAACAGAAGCTTACAATTGTGCACATTATTCTTGCAGTTGGGCAAACTATAGTCTAGCAGATAAAAACGAATGGGGACGAACAGGAAGAATTGAGGACCGAAATGGGGTTGCATTTGTATTTTATAACTAGCTGATCCCGGTGCGAGCGTTGCTACGCCTGCAACTAAATGAATGAACATTATATTACAGAACTGACGCTTTTTCTTAATGAGTTTTTTTTGAGTAATAAGGAGTTCAAACTTCTATCAGAACATTCTTCTTACCTAGACAATACACAGTTTGTGGCTAAGTTACCTGGATAATTCTCAGGATTGGTGGAAATTTGTGTTTGAATTAACCATAGAAACATATCTTGCATTCAAAAAACCCTGCATACCATTTTTGATTCCATTTGCTTGATTAGTTCTCAAGCTATGCAGAAATTTGTGTTTCATTTGTATGCGAGCCGGAAGGGGAAGCGGTCTCAAACAATCATAAGAACCTTCCCAGCCCCAAAAATACCTGCATACATATTTTCACTCCGATCGGTCAGACAGAAATACATTTTTATATAAATAAAAATCCTGTTTCCAATAACCCCCACATGCCAAATGTGGTATCATTTACTTAAATAGTTCTTGAGTTATGCAGAAATTTGCGTATCATTTCTATGGGACCCCCCCTCATTAAGAGGGCAGAGTGGTCTTAAACCACCATAGGAATATGTCTCTCCTTTAAAAAATTCCACATTTCAAATTTGATTCCATTTTCTTGATTAGTTCTCGAGTTATGCATAAATTTGTGTTTCATTTGTATAGGAGCCCCCCCCCCTTCAGAAAAGGGAGGGGTCTCAAATCAGCATTGAAACAGTATTCATCTACAAAAACCTCCACATACCAGATTTGGTTCAATTTGCTTGATTAGTTCTCGAGTTATACAGAATATTGTATTTCATTTGTACAGGAGCCCCCCCTTTCAGGGCGAAGAGGAATCTGAAATCATCAAAGAAACCTTTCTTGCCTTTTAAACCTCACACATGCTAAATTTGGTTTCTTTTGCTTGGGGTCTTAAACCACCGTAGAAACATTTCTTGCCTACAAAACCTCCACATGCCATATTTGGTTCCATTTGTTTGATTAGTTCTTGAGTTATGCAAAAAATAGTTTTTCATTTGCATGAGAGCCCCCCTTTCTAAAGGCGAGAGGGGTGTTGAACTATAATAAGATCCTTTCCCGGACCCAAAAACCACTGAATACAAATTTGCAAAGCAGTAGGTATAGTTCTCATGTTTGGTTGAAATTTGTTTCATTTGTATGAGAGCCCCCCTTTTTAGAGGGAGGAGGGGCTTTGAACCAGCATAAAAACATTTCATGCCTTAAAAATCTCGTCCATTCCAAATTTGGTTCCATTTGCTTGATTATTTCTCGAGTTATGCAGAAATTTGGGTTCCATTTGTTTGAGATCACCCCCTCCCCCCTTCCTCCTCATATGACGGAAGAGTCTCAAATCACCATAGAAACATTTCCCTCCTTCAAAAACTTCCACATGCGAAATTTGGTTCCATTTCTCTTATTAGTTCTCGAGTTATGCAAGGATTTGCGTTTTATTCGAATAGGTTTCCCCCCCTTCTCAGAAAGGGGAGGGGTCTCAAATCAACATAGAACATTTTTTTGTCTTCAAAAACCACCACATACTAAATTTGGTTCCATTTGCTTGATTAGTTCTCGAGTCATTCAGAATAGTGTATTTCATTTGTATCGGAGCCCCCCCCCCCCCTTTAGGAGAGGGAAGGGGTCTCACACCAACATAGAAACATTTTTTGTCTTAAAAACCACCACATGCTAAATTTCGTTCCGTTTGCTTGATTAGTTCCCGAGTTATGCAGAATATTGTGTTTTATTTGCGTAGGAGCCCCCCTTTTGTGACAGGGAGGGTTCTCAAGCTACCATTAAAACCTTTTTGTCTTCAAAAACTCACACATGCTAAATTTGGTTTCTTTTGCTTGATTAGTTTTCGAGTTGTGTAGAAATTTGTGTTTCATTTGTATGGGAGCCCCCCTTTTCAGTGGAGGGAGGGGTCTCGAACCATCATAAGAACATTCTCCGGCCCCAAAAACCCCTGCATACAAATTTTCATGCCGATCGGTCCTTCCGCTCGCGAGTTAAATCGTGACAAAGGAAACCCCAACTCATTTTTATTATATAGATTGGACTGGTTTGGCAAAAATTCAACCAATCGATAGAATTTAACTTGCTCTGGAAATATGTTCACTTTGCATCACCACCTTTTTGAGTGGCGCTAACCTCACTCTTACTGTTTAATTTATTTAATTCAAATGGGCTCCAAAGCGGGGGATGGTAGCTCATCGAATCTTCCGGTCCGCCTCTAAGCATCTTGCTATGAGGTACCAGATGGGTCTTCGTCGATTACCTGTCGATCTGCCAAATTTGGAAGACGTCTGCACTGGGTTATCTCAAATTATAATATTCCAACCACTATTTCACAAAACATTGAGAGTGTTTGAGCGGATTGGAGATAATCACCCGGTTGGTTCAAAACTGATAAGCTTAGACATCAAGAGAAGCATAAAGTTGCCAGAAGGCACCAAATGTATCTACGGACTCGTATTATTACCAAATCCCTAAAGCTAAGTTTTAAATGCAATAGCCTAGATTGTTTTCCAAAGCGTCTACTTGATTGATGCAGATATTAGGTACAGTAATAAAATAATTTGTAGAATGCAGTTGTATAAAATGTAAGTTTGCGAAAATACAGTTTGCTTCGAGCATCAGCTGTGAACGGTTGTTTCGATGCTTTATTGCGCAATATTTTGATTTTGGGCATGGCGCGTTTCCTATAGTTTCGGTTATCGTATTGTTCGGCGGCACATTCCTACCCTTTCCTTATTTTACCTGCATTCAGGTGAAGTTTTTATACATTTAGCATGTATGCTAGTCCCAAGCATCATCTGTGTAATAACAGCTGATCTGGCAGCATCGGAGTAGTAACCTCAGGCTACTAAAGCTCATCAAAAAAAAAATATCACAGGCACCATACCGAATCTAAATACTTCTGTTTTTTTTACCCTAGCTGGCTTTAGATGCTTCGTCAATCCGTGTACTCGTTGTTTCTTGTACGGTTTGCATTCCAGATCATGTCTGAAGGAGACTATTGAAATTGTTTGTTCAATTTACGACCGGATACTGTCAAATTCCGCTCCCTCACACATTCGATTTTATTTTTCTCCATTCTGGAAGTTCGTCTGGTACAATAGTGTTGAACATTGGTTAACCTCTCCGAGGTCTCTACGTTGGAGACGACGAGAAAAAACGTTAGTGATCGTCAGTTGTTGCGAATCATAACAAACCCAAAAAAAGGAGAGAGTTCTTCTCTCATGTGCGCATCAATAAACAGAGTGCACACAATAGATCGCTAGAATAACTATACAAGCCACAGTGGTACATGAGCGTCTTCCAACCGGACATTTTTTGCCTGTTGAAGTGGCGGACTTAGTCCGTGCTTCAACCTACGCCGCAGTGGGATGTTAGGCAAAAAATGTCGTTGGTTCGAGTACCACTATATACATGCCCTTTTCCCTCAATTTCCTAAAACATCTGTTATATTTCCAAGCCTGCCACACACTAGCGGAACTATCAAAACTTTCTCTTCAGATCTTTCATTCTAGCCAAAAACATTAATGTTCACTCTTGGTGCCTCATGGTGATGAGCGAACATCTCCTACTACATCATAATCGTTACTCCTCGCACGGAGAATAAATGACATCACAATTAATGTAAGATATAGACTATTTCAGAAACTATGAGCACACTTTCAAAATACTTTTAAATCAGCACTGGTGTTTTACATAACATTGTACTCTCATTCAGTTAGAATCTTTAATTATAACCGAGACATCTCGCTTTTCCTCTAACAGGTCCATAAGCTTCTGCACAGTTGCAGCTCTCACCATTTGCACCACTTTTGTCCAATCCTTTTTAAATTTTTCGATGTCATACAGTGGTTTTATGAATTTTCGTAGCTTTGTTTTGGCCAAAGCCCAGAAACTCTTGATTGGCCGTGCCAACGGGGAATTTGACGGATTGATGTCTTTCGGCACGAAAAAGATATTTTTGCATTCGTACCACCCTAGTGTGTCCTTGGCGTAATGACATGATGCCAAATCAGGCTAAAATATGACTGGAACATCATGCTGCTTGATCGTCCGAAATAAACGCTTCTGAAGGCATTCCTGGATGTTCTTTTGGATGTTGATTGTCTCCGATGTTACGTATGGGCTAGGTATTTTGCAGTATTCGCATATTTTTCGGTTGTTGTTGTTGTTGTTTTTTACCAATGAAATTTTACATTTTTCGGTGAAAATTGCCTTGTTATGGGTTTTATAATCCAATTTCACATACTTTTCACAAAAGCCAATATAATTTGAAAAATTTCATTCAATTCAAAATGACCGTTAACATTAGGTGTGCTCATAATTTTTGGAACAGTCTATAGACGACGGAAGATGATCTGGAATACCTTTTTGTAGGTGGCATTCAGAATGGTGATCGCTCGGAAGTTCTCACACTTCAACTTGTCACCTTTCTTGTAGATGGGGCATTTGAAACCTTCCTCCCACTCCTCTGATAGCTGTTTTGTCTCCCAAATTCTGCCTATTGGCTGGTGCACACAAATGGACAACTTTTCTCTGATGACCAAGTTCAGCTCCGATACCATCCTTACCAGCTGCCTAGTTGTTATTGTGCAGTTGGATGGCATCCCTAACTTCCCTCAGAGTGGGAGCGGGTTCATTACTCTCATCTGCCGTACTGATGTAGTTATTGCTTCCGCCGTCTTGGTTCTCAGTGTCTCCGTTCTCCGCGCCATTCAGGTGTTCGTCAAAGTGCTGACTCTACCTTTCAATCACCTCACGTCCTTCCGTCAAGATGCTTCCATCCTTATCCCTGCACATTTCGGCTCGCGGCACAGAGCCTCTGCGGGATTTGTTGGGCTTCTGGTAGAATATTCGTGTTTCTTGCGAACGGCGCAGCTGCTTCATCTCCTCACACTCCGCTGTTGTATCCACTTCTGTTTGTAGCGTTCTACGTTTTGCCGAGTCGCTTGCTGTAGCATTACTGTCCGCGCCACGTCATGCTTCTCCAACATGACTGTACACTCCTCGTCACACCAATTATTCCTTCGACTCCGTCGACCCGACGATGATCTCAGCTGCGTTATTTATGGTTGTGTCGACATCGACATCGACTCAAGAGAGGCCCCATCGAGTTCACCTTCGGCCGGTTACGCTGCCTCAAGATGCTGCACGTAAGCAGTGGCGACATTCGGTTGTTTCAGTCGCCGTCAGTACCGTACATTGTTGATGACGAAATGTTTTGGGCGCAGTTTGATCATCACCAGGTAGTGATTAGAGTCAGTGTTAGCGTTAAGATAGGTTTTGATGTCGATAATATCGGAGAAATACCGTCCATGAACGAGAACGTGGTCGATTTGCGATTCCGACTGCTGTGGTGATCTCCATGTGTAGGGATAAGCGAAGCTGTGCTGATAGTAGGTGCTACTTATGGCTATGTTGTTGGAGCGGCAAAATCAATGACCAACCTGAGAATTCAAGTCTCCTATGATGATCTAGATGTCGTGGTTTGGACAGCGGCCGTACTCGCGTTCGAGCTGCGTGTGGAATGCGTCCTTG
This sequence comes from Aedes japonicus, assembly GCA_034211315.2. Taxonomy (NCBI): domain Eukaryota; kingdom Metazoa; phylum Arthropoda; class Insecta; order Diptera; family Culicidae; genus Aedes; species Aedes japonicus. The sequence goes on along the minus strand of JASCZW010016509.1, from coordinate 10,411 downwards.
TAATCATCAGTGCTTCCGGAGTGAGGGCTGTACACGTTAAAAATGCTAAACTTGAAGAACCGACCCTTGATTCTTCCCTTGATTCTTTTCTTTCCGCACTCTGCGACACCAGCAGATTACGTACCTCTGCATATCGCCTATCTTGATGAAATCTGTTCCCAGGTTACGTATGTTGCCATGGTTCTGGTAGATAGTATGATTACCTCTAAAAGTTTACACCATAGATCCCTTCCAACACACCTCCTGCAGCGCTTTACGATACCGATCCCACGGACCTTTAGTACATCGAAGAGTATGCGTGTGCTTCCGATGAAGTTGGGAGATTTATAATTCTACGTCGCAGGTCCTTTTTCGTCGCTGTGGTCTTCGCCGATGACTTTCCGTTGCGAGATATTGTTACAGTTTGGCTCGCAGGGCCTGACACCGACACCCTACTTTCTGGAGGACCATAGCTTACCGTCCCGGAAACTTTGGGTTCAGCATTGGCATATCCATCTAATACAGTGCTAGATATCTAGGTTCAAGCGCCAGGCTTTGCAGGGGTCGAAGTTTTAAATGGGTGCACAGGAGATAACATTTTACCTGAGCATGCACCCCTAAAATAAAAATTGCTTGGATAAACCCTAAATTACAGCTGACTCTACAGCTTGGGATCTAGTTGCTACCCCAATTTTGAATATATTTGAAATAAGAACTAATTTGAAAGATTGAAAAGAACCGGTCTTCCTCTAATCTAGCGGGTTTATTTTTTTATTTTCCTTTCAAACTACTTATGGTTTGGTATGAAGGATTCAATCTCATCGTTTAGCATTATTACCAATTACAACCGATTTGCCATCTTTGAACTTTAAAAACAAGACGGTAATACGAAAACAACGACCACGTGCTATTGTATATGACTCACCTAAGACTGCTACTGGTATAAACTACATAGATACGTTTATTATATCATTGGGCCTTTCACGTGCTATCTCGAATATCCATGCTTGTCATCATCATTCTTTAATAACACTTTTCTCTGACTATGTGCTTTATTTCAAACAGTTAGATAATTATCTTTATCATAACATTCACTCCATTCTAAAATAAGTGCAATTATATTCAGTTATTATACCATGAGCAAACCAGGTATTCCATAAAACAAATGGATAAATAACAACATAAGTTGCCACGAAAATTGTCTTTTCTCTTAGATTGAAAGTAGGAAGTCTAAGAGTGAATTACTGCATAACCCACACCTCATGTAAGTGCCTTTAGATAAACATTCTACGAAGTGGCAGTGAAAATATGACGAGAATGTGTGACAACTTCACTACTGATCAAATTCTTTGTCTCAGATACATGTTTATTGCATGAGATAAGCCTTCTCATCACCGGCAAGGTGGACAATTTGACCCACGAGAGGGATGACTTTAATTCAAGAGACAATTAAAGTAAAGCTAACCGATATAGAATTGTTCTATGGCTTCAAGGCTACTCGCTTCCCTAACCGGACCCTCCGGGACCTACAATTTTCATAAAACCGTAGCCTTTAATTCTTTGTCAACATCTGTCCTATATAACACTTTTCGAAGACCTTTGTTCAGTTCGAATGGGCGGATCCCTAGTTAAATAATATGTTGTTAGAGTTAGTGCTTTGATCAGGACTGTCTTATAGAGCGCAAATTTAAATTATAATATATATATTTGAATTTTCTGCACCTGAAACATCAGGACTTATAGAAAATTGCTCACAATCATGATCAAAACACACACCCTTTTCGATAATGAACGAAAAATAAGATTATTAATGATACCAACGGTATAGGTATACTTGATGTTTAAACAATGACAATTAGAGAATTAGCAACAATGAAAAAACTGTCAAGCAAATGAAAACGCAACTTTTTATCGTTTCCCTAAGTTATTTGATATCAGGTATTTGTAGATTGTTCATAGCTTCTTCTTAGAGTGAATTGCGGCTAAACACGCCAGTATCACACATTTTCCAGTGCCTTCAAATAAACGTACTACAACGTGGCAATTAAAAGAAAGCAGAGTGTGATACTATCACTGGTGATCATGTTCTTGGTCTCCCATGATGGCCTTTTGCATGGGACTAGCCCTCTCACCTACGACAAGGTGACAACCATGATCTTCGAGAGGAACTTTTCGTGAATTAACATAAATTTTAAATAAAATTCTACTAAACTGCAGACAACTCAAACCAGTTCCCAACGAACCGAATATTTCTTCTAAAATTGTCCTCGTCTCCTGGAACGTCCACCCGTTATCAGCTTCATCGTGCAATGTCAGCAACCGGCTTCATCGTCATATGGGTTCGTGTTCACGTCAATGGCAGACACGATAAATGTGTAATGTTGACACCGTTAGGCCCGCCTCAACGCAGTTCCCCTTTTCATTGCCACCCAATCTTTCAACATTGATTCGCATGTTCTTTTCAATAATTTAGGTCATCTAGCCAAGTCCACGCTACTATCGCCTACAACCCTTACAGAAATCATGACGATCTAAGCATCTTCTGTAGATTTCGATCTTTAAGGCAATAAAATTATAGGAATTCGGATGCCGCGATGTGATTTCTGCTCAACATGAAAGTAACTCGTGGTTGATTTACTTTACCACTTGCTTCTTCGCGAGTTCGATCGGCCCCGCAAGCGCGATTACCTATTACTTAATTCACGTTTCGTCACGCATCAGTAATCCACTGCTAGCAGCGACTGATGTCTGTTATTATCAACTTTTCTGGAGTTTCTCGTCTTGTTGCTACTATTTGAAAAGTGCATAAACCAACGAAAAGACAGCATAACTCAATAAGGTGGCGATGTGAACATCATAAATGTTCATACCGATGAAAGGATGATTTTTGATACAGGTACTGGATTGGTAAATTGACAAATCCTATTAAGACGCAATCTAAATTAATTCCAATGCTTACCATATGATGATGTTTTTTGAATATTGTCGATGTCACACTTCATAGGGAAGAAATCACTGAGAAACTGTACCCTGAAATGTGTCCTCCCTAAAGCCAGTGCAAAATACAACACCTCTCATGATATCGTTATGGCGAACCTATGATTAGCTTTATCACTGGAGGACTTAGGCAACCATCGCGATGATATCAATTATGTTACTCATATATCCTATAACACCTAAACAAACTACTCAACGGAACGGACTAGTTGTCATTATACGGACAACTTTGACGTGACGAACACCTCACTTTCCAATCTATTCAAATTAATAGGAAAAGTCAAATCTCTTCAACTGATCAAACAAATCCGCGTGGAGTGGCACTCTAAACACGCGCGCACACGAATTACACATGAGCATTGGAAAACCACCCACCCAATCAACACCACCACCACCAACCGAACCGAACCGTTCAATCATCTTTTAATTACACACCGGTCTGTCTGCATTAGTATTTTTCTAGATGATAAGCCAGTGGATCTACCGTCACAAGCCAGCCGGGGACGGAGACACTGGCAAACGACCTTCCGGACGAAAGGCAGAAGAGAGTGCAAAGCTATTATCGGCGGCTTATCAGCAGAGCTGTCAGAGCGAGTTGCACCATTCAACGCCATTCGCCGCTTTGCTGGAGGTTTGCGCACTGTGACGACTTATAATGACGGTGGTCGCAGTGACGAAGCAGTAGATTCTCTTTATCGTACTAAAATCAGAAGGAACAAAAAAAAGTTTTCTGATGAAATTGGGAATGGGTTTAACGAAACAGGCCTCCATCCCGTGCTTCCAATTGCTTTATGAGTTGTTTCTTGAAGCTTGAAAAGCACATTGCATTACAAATCACTGGGTGGGTAGCTGATTTGCTGCAATTGATCGAGCCATCCGTCCATTACCGGGGCAATGACACGACGATGTTGGAAGACAATTGTACGGGTGGAGTTGGGGAGTTTCTTTTTCACAAAGACCTGAATTAAATAAGTTTGAATGTTTATGTTGAATATGGATATGAATACGTTAATTTGAATCTCCGAGGCAGTGACGATGCAGGTCGTGGCATCACAGTTAATTATGGTAAATCGTGGTTTGAACTAGGGCAATAATGATCAAGGTTTGACCATTTAGGAAATCATCAAAATCAGGTTCTTTGAACAAGTTCGATTATGAAACAATAAATCAGAAATCAAAAATAATACATGAGTTTCTCTCTTGGGTAGGAGAGTTTGCCTACATGGGTAGGCAACAAAACAGAGAGTGCATTAAATGTCGAGAACTGCTAGCTTCGAAAACTTTTTTTTTTTTTTAAATAGACTCTCTGGGACGACGATTTTTGAGTTGGGATAGTGAATTTCATTTAACTTTCGTTTAGCATCTGCCCTAAGATTTTAAACAGTCTTCTTGTCCACTATATTCGCCGCAGAACGCCTGTTTGCCTTGAACTGTTTCTCGCTCACAACAGCTTTTTGAGTCTTCTTAAGGTTCCGCTTGACGATGGCCCAATATTGTTCGATTTGGCGGAGCTCTGGCGTGTTGGGAGGGTTCTTGTTCTTAGGCCCCACTTGAACGTTGTTGTCAGCATACCACTCCATGGCCTTTTTTCCGTAATGGCAAGATGCCAAATCCGGCCAAAATAGAACGAAACAATTGTGTCGCTTCAGCAAAGGCAGTAGATGTTTTTGTAGGCACTCGCTCAAAAAAATTTCCTGGTTGACGGTTCCGGTCGTAATGTAAACGTTGCTCTTCAAGCCACAGGTACAGATGGCCTGCCACACCAGATATTTCTTTCTATCATTGACAACCGCCCGGTTGCCGTATAAAATTCCTGTCCAGGAAGCAGTTTAAAGTCTGCCTTGACGTAAGTTTCATCGTCCTGTACCACGCAATCAAACTTCGTCAGCATCGTCGTGTACAACTTTCGCGATCGTGCTTTGGCCGACGTGTTTTGTTTATCGTCGCGATTTGGAGTCAACACTTTCTTGTGAGTCGACAGTCCAGCTCGTTTTTTAGCTCTATCCACGGTTGAAGGCGCCACTCCCAGCTTCTTTGCGACATCTCGAACGGAGAGGTTTGGGTTCCGCTCGAAACAGCAGGCAACTCCGGCTTTCGATTTACCCCGATCCAGCTTTCCTGGCTGTCGACAAACGTTCACCGAACACTTTGATAACGGTGGTGGTAACAGTTGATTTAGCCACATTCAACAATTTCGCCAACTTGGCGTGAGAGTAGTTTGGATTTTCGCCACGCACGAGCAAAATTTTGATGCGTTGCTTCTCTTCTTTCGACGACATTTTGATAACTGAAGTGCTAATCTCAAAATCAAAATAGAGGCATGATGCTACACGCACACAACTTCAAAATGAGGGGTGTGCAATTTTTTTTAATGCACGATGAAAGGAAATGCGTCAAGTTTAAGTCGACCAAATTTTGATCGAAACACCCTTTAGTCCAGTTTATCCTTATTTAGGTGTCGGGGTCAATATGACCCGGAATGGATTTAAAAAATGCAAAAAACTTTCTAAAATACGCATCTGCACGTTTGAGTTTTCTTGGCTTAACCTAAATCATAAGAAGTTACGTTTCGGAAACAAACTAAATATTTGTTGACATATCTCAAGGGCTGTTAAAAAAAGTTACAAATAAGGAGATTCGGGACCAAATTTTTAAGTCTTGGCAGTCAAAATACTTATTAGAGTCCCAAATTTTCAGTTGCTGGTGAATATTGCACTTTTAAATCCGATTGGCCACAAGGAATCTGTCCGGAAGAGGGTATGTTTTGCCACGATTAGTGAGGCAGCGGCAGATACAATTTTTTCCTCAGAGCATGCTTTTTCACACTAATAAGACCGGTGGTCCTCTACGGACGCGAGACATGGACGCGTGCTTAGGACGATCTTCGGCGGTGTGCAGGAGAACGGTGTGTGGCGGCGAAGGATGAACCACGAGCTCGCTACACTCTACGGCGAACCCAGCATCCAGAAGCTTGCCAAAGCCGGAAGGATACGGTGGGCAGGGCATGTTGCAAGAATGCCGAACAACAAAGTTGGTGTTCGCTACTGATCTGGTGGGCACAAGAAGGCGTGGAGCGCAAAGAGCACGATGGGCGGACCAGGTGGTGCGTGATCTGGCGAGCATTGGGCGTGACCGAGGTTGTAGAGCGGCAGCCCAAACCGAGTATTGTGGCGTACTATTGTTGATTATGTCTTATCCTAAATGTGATGTTGAACAAATAAATGTATGTATGTATGCTTTTCCAAGCCTCGTGATTTTTCATCAATAGTCTACATCTAGCCTTGAAATGTATCAATGACCATCATGGGATGATTCGGATGCCCCAGGGGAACCCTTTCGGAGACAAATGCAAATTTTCGCTGAAACATGGCGTTCGACGGTTCAAACTTTATGATTTTTTATAAGTAGTCTACTTCTAGTTTAGATGTGCGACTAAAATATCCGGATGGAACATTTTAGAAGGAGACAAATACAGATTTTTGCCGAAATATGCCATTCGACGGCTCAAATTTCATGAATTTTTTAAAGTAGTCTACTTCCAACCTTGAAATTGAGCAATGACAATCCCGATGCCTGCCTAATTATAGATTTTTGCCGACGTGGTGCTTCGGTTGGGCATGGAGATTAATTGGTGTACCAGAGGCTTGACGGACGCCTGTGGAGTTGGGTACAGGCGACTCTTGAGATTGTAAGTGCTCTCAAGGACGAGGAGCAAGACAGGTAACTGCTACCCATTGTATAGGTTTGCGTCGACCATGAGTTGAATTGGTTGAATCGGTTGTATCGATACGTTGTTCCGTAATATTTTGTTATCGGGCGTAGCGTTATGTCTATTTTTTCGTTTGCCTAATGCGCGAGTGATCGAGTAAGCATGAAAAGTCGTGGTTCGCCGGGCAAGATGGGTCGGTTGTAATTAATTGTGATCCAAATTATTCGTTCGCCATGCTCGTCGGGCCACCCTATCTTGGAACAAATAAACCACTGTCTCATTTTGTAAGTGACTCCAGTGGCATCCGTACTGTTGGTGTAGATCGGTCCAAGTTGGCTCTCAGTCGTTGAGGTTAATTGCTTTGTTTTACCAATGAAAAACCACTATCACACTCCGTGAGTGGCCCTAATAGCATCCTTATTGTTAGTTTAATCGGTCCAAATAGGCATTCCAGCATTGTAAAATATCCCTAGTTTTCCAATGAAAAACCACAATAACACTTTGTGAGTGGCCCTAATAGCATCCTTACTGTTGGTTTAAACCGGTCAAAATCGGCTTTTCAGCATTATTAAAAAATCAATTTATAATCCAGATGCAAAACCACAATCACACTTTGTGAGTGGTCCCAATAGCATCCTTACTGTAGGTTTAAATCGGTTCAAATCGGAAACCGCTCCTAATTTTCAAATATTTAACTTGACAGCTTATCGTTAACCAAACCAAACCCTGCTGCTACCCAATCCTGTTATCCAAACTCCCAGTGATTTCTCGTGGAAGTGCAGTGGATTCCGCGGCTTCCAATAAAGCGAGTATCACGTCAACATATTCCTACCCTTTCCCTACTTGACCTGCATTCGGGCGAGGCCGGCGCCGTCATTACCGTAGTTTGGGATCATCAATTTTTACACATTGAAGATGTATGTTACTCCCAAGCATCATCTGTTGGTTCTCTGTGTAATAACATTTGAGCTGGCAACAACGCAGTAGCAACCTCTGGCGGGCAATGATGCTCATGCTCATGCTCAGTTTCACATAAAGGTGTGGCCCATTTAGTATTGGAACAAACATGTTTGATTCTTACAGCGACCCTAGTGGTCGGATTTGTAAACTATGAGATCTTATGTGTTCCATATAACAATAACAATATCAGAAGTTTTTTTTGCGGTGTAGTTCGAACGCGTTTCAGAGAAATACAAAATGGAAGAAGAAAGAAGAAAAATAATTGTGCGCAATCATTTGGAAAACCCTTCGTGTGTTTTCCCCGAAATACCGTGTGGCGTGTTTTGAAAAAGTACAGAGAAACTTTGTCGACAGATCGCAAGCCTCAAAGCAATCGTCGGGAGGTTACTGTCAACCGTTAACTGCGGAACAATATCATCAAGAACTTTAAGACAAACCCCAACATCTCAGACACCGATTTGACCAAAAAGTTGCGCGTCGCACGTAATACTGTGCAACAGATTCAAGTCATACCGTGCCTGTAGACAACCAAATAAGGATCCCCGAACAATGTGGCTAGAATCCGTGCCCGGAAACTGTGTGATCAGGTGTTGACAAAATTCAATGGCTGTCTCCAAATCTATGATGAAACCTATGTAAAGGCCGATTTCAAACAGCTACCCGGACAAACATTTTACTTGGCTACGGGTCGGCGTGATGTTCCTGCGAAAGTCAAGTTTGTGTTTGCAGATAAATTTGCACGTAAATACATGATTTGGCAAGGCATCCATAGCTGCACTAGGAAGACCAAGGTTTTCATCACTGATAAGACATTTAAATCAGATGTGTTCAGGACGAATATAGCCATTCATCAGATCCCACAATGAACCTGTCATGTTTTGGCCAGATCTTGCAAGCTGTCAATACAGTGAACGAGTGCGACAGTGGTATGAAACAAACGGGATTCAGTTTATACCGAAAGAACTCAACCCACCAAACTGTCCCCAGCTCAGACCGATAGAGAGATTTTGGGCTATTATGAAGAGGAAGCTGATGTGTTACATGGCAGTGTTAGCCTGCATCAAATGAATTGAGAAGCAAGTGGAATAAGATCGTCAAAACGATGGATGAGAATAATGTGCGCCGGTTGAAGAAATGTATTTCGGGAAAAGTCAGCAAATTTCTTCGAAATCGAGGTGATTTTTTTTAAAGTTCACACAAAGTCGATCATTTTAGTTTAAACAGACTACTATTTTGTTAATGTATATCCGAAATATGCGCAAAAGTCTATGTTCCAATTGGACCATACCTTAGAAGAAAAGGCCCATGTATATAGGGAAACCCATAGAACATGGGACAATTATGCGTAGAACGGCAGTATAGCAATCAACTTAAGTCTCATGTGCCATTTTTAAATTTCTATTTTCTTTTATCATGGCGCACAGTGATCGGAAAGGCCTTTTTTCACTGCCAAATTTATAACTCCTCGGTGTTGCTTTTCAGTAACATGGTGTATTATACAAAGTTGTTCCATTAAAAGTAGCCATTGATGTGGTGACAGTTTTGAAATTCATATACGCTAGGGCTATGCTGTTGCTAAATAAGAACTCGAATTAATCACCGATGGTGAGACTGAACCCTTTTTACACTTAACCAGAATTACGAACTCAAGTGTAACCAATATGTTACTGGAAACTAATTATCATCAAACTTGGAAGAAGTTTTAAACATGTTTGATATTTCATATATTTAATTTATAAATGAACTGTTAGACAATCCTGAACGTGGGAGGTTGCTCATCAAATCTTTCGGTCCGCTTCTATGCATCTTGCTAAAACGTATCAAGTGGGTCTTCGTCGACTGCCTGTCGATCTGCAAAATTTGGAAGACGTCTGCATTGAGTTGTCTCAAATTATAATAATCCGTCCAGTACAACGCAAACCATTGCGATTGGTTGAGCCGATTAGAGATAATGAAATCATGGGGTATAGGACCAAGTATCCCCCGGGTGGTGCTAAATGGATGAGCTTGGACACCAATAGGCGCAAAGTTGCCAGAAGGCACGAAATACATCTACATACTCTTATATTTACCAGGTCCCTCAATCGTAGTTTTGAATGGATTAGCGTTGGTGGTTCTTTATGTTGTATTATTAAACTATCATATAGCATTCAACCTACTGTATTTTCTGTAAAATTTCAAATTTCAATCTTAATTTCAGTGAGCGAGATAAGGCGCTATAACTTTGGCAAATTATTGCCAGACTTTTGGTTCAAAAGGCAAAAGTTCACCAGCAGGCAAGAAGAGCATAAACTGATCTTTCTAGCATCTATGCTCCCAACGATAAAATACAAATTCTCACATTTTTCAACTCTATATGGTTTAATCGTTTGGTACTGAAGGATCACGCTTTTTCCTACCCTTGATAAGAAGTTGTAGAGCGATTTTGGACACTATTTCTGAAATCGCTCTACATCTTGGGTCCTCTCTGCGGCAAATGCTACGCAGTTGGCCTGGTCGGTGACAAGAAAAATGGCAGGAAGTTTTCATTTTCCAGGATGCTTTCAATAATTGACTGCGTTCGTGTGAGATTAGATTAGATTAGAATAGTAATGATAAAATCAGGTTTTAAAAAAATCAAAACATTCGGTGTGAGTACAGAAAATTTAAAAAAAAACACATTTTTTGTATTTTTACTTGATGAATGATTCGGAAGAAGCCACGTGTGAGAATTATGAATTTTTCGTCTGTTTTTTCAATTGTTTTTTGTTTGCATTTGATTGTTTT
>JASCZW010016508.1:0-18580 GCA_034211315.2 Aedes japonicus | reverse complement strand
GAGGCGAATCCACCTAACTGCCCGGAAAATGCGACCCATCGAGGCGGTATTGGGCTCTCGTGAAGAGAAAACTCTCAATATAAACAATAGGCTCCAACTATAGAAAAATTTCGAATGTCTTGGTTGCAGAGAAGTCTGCACATACCCTAATGGCTCGAGTAAACTCAAAATTTCGTAGTTCCTTCATGCATCCTAATCAAGTAACTGAAATTAGTTTTAAGATGACTAACAACAAATTTGTTTTATTCCAAAGCTAATCTGTCCCATATTTTGTCGCGAACAAGCCTTTACACATCAATTCTGTGGTTTTAATGTAACTAGATTGAAAATTCGTTGATAAGATTGAAAAGAAGGCAAATTATGTTCTCGAACACATTTCTCTAAGTAGTATACTTTGGGAAGCAAATATTTTCTGTAAAATCGGGAATTCTGGGGATCAAGGGTGGATTCTTTAACTACAGCAACAAAGGGAGACCCGATGACGAAAAAGAAGCGTTCTACGTGCAGCTAGAGCAAGTGTATGATGGCTACCCGCAGCGGGACGTAAAAGTCGTCATTGGCGGAGGCAATGTACAGACCGGTAATAGGGCCTAACAGCCTGCATACCGTATCGAACGATAACGGCTAACAATGCGTGAACTTTGCGGCCTCCTGTGGTTTAGTAGTTCGAAGTGCCTTCCTTGCCGTAAAGACATCCACAAAGCCACTTGGAGATCACCTGACCTACGAACAAAGAATCAAATCGTCCATGTTCTAATCGACGGGAAATTCTTCTCCGATATTATCATTATATACTTATGAATGGGCTGGTTCGAAATCCTCCTGTTATTCTTCGTAATCCGTTGTTGTGGATGCTTTCTAGTTGTTTTATTAACGCCTCACTGATGAAGGATTTCTCAAGTTTTGTTGCTTTGTAGATTTTGGTGAGAGTCTGACGGTATATCACGGTAGCCAATATATCTTAGAAATTGAATCCTTTGGGAGCAAGCTACCTTTATCTCTGTGCGCCTTGGAGGTAAGGTGTTGGTCTAATGCTACTCCAAGGCATTTTTCCGGTAGTATCCTGTTGTTTAAGTATCGATGGTGTCTGTTTCCTGGATCTCGGGGCTTTGAATACCACGATTGCACATTATTGGTAAACATTTTGAAACCAGAGCGTTGTTCCCATGCTTCGACTACTTTCAATACTTTTTGCATTGTTTTCGTTAGATTATTTTGATTAGCATCGCTTGCAATGAGGACAACATCATCGGCAAAAAGAAGAGCTTTGACTCCATCTGGAAGATGGGCATACGGTGTCGATTGCAATTGAGAAAAGCGTGACACTTAGTACTGATCCTCTACATGGTCCATTCTCCATTACCGTCTCTTGTGAACGCGTATTACTGCTTTCACTCTGAAGGTTATTACAGCATAGCAGGAGAAGAGACAAACAAGCTCAGCACGTTTTATTCCAACCAAACCGTCAAGCTTCAGAGAATCGATGTTTAGAATAGAGCTCGCTGTTGCACCTTCCATTGGCATTTTTGAAGTGTCCACTATTTTTTTCTAAACAAATTGGAAGTCCAACTTTTGAAACCCAGGCAACTGATAAGAACAGATAAATATTGATTCAATTTTAAGCTGTATTGAGTTACTCAGTGCATCAAAGCAAAAGAGCAAAGTAAAGCTGTCTCACCCCTAGTGGCTAACTACTGAATTAACCGGTAAATCTGTGCACAGTGGATTCTGTTTTAAACGTGATACTAGTAATGTTGTAAAAATATTGATAGTTCGGTCAATTCACTGCTCTTGAATTTAACTTTTTTATAATTGATTTTTTTTGTGATCTTAAGCTCTTTAATACATGAATTTTAAAGCAATTTGGTTTTTTATGAAATATTTTTTTATGGTTTGATACATTTAGATTCTAACATTTTTTAATCTTAAATTTATCAGATAATTGTTTATTTTTATTTTCAGATGTTAAGATAGAGAAAATGGCATCTCTGACGACCTTAAAAATTTTCGATTTTCAATTTTTATTTTATTTTTATTTTTAGATTTTTTAATTTTTAGATATTTAGATTCTTAAATTTTTTAAATTTTCTTTTATTATATATTAAGATTTTAAGATTTTAAGATTTTTGGATTTTTGAATTTTCAAATGTTTAGATTGTTAGATATTTAGATTTTTAGTTTCTTATATTTTTAAATTTTTAGATTTTTAGATTTTTAGATTTTTAGATTTTTAGATTTTTAGATTTTTAGATTTTTAGATTTTAGATTTTTTAGATTTTTAGATTTTTAGATTTTTAGATTTTTAGATTTTTAGATTTTTTAGATTTTTTAGATTTTTAGATTTTTGAGATTTTTTAGATTTTTAGATTTTTAGATTCTTAGATTCTTAGATTTTTAGATTTTTAGATTTTTAGATTTTTAGATTTTTAGATTTTTAGATTTTTTATTTTCAGATATTTAGATATTAAGATTTAAAGATTTTTAGATTTTTAGATTTTGTTTAAGATTATCAGATTTTAGATTTTTAGATTTTTAGATTTTTAGATTTTTAGATTTTTAGATTTTTAGATTTTTAGATTTTTAGATTTTTAGATTTTTTATTTTCAGATATTTAGATATTAAGATTTAAAGATTTTTAGATTTTTAGATTTTGTTTAAGATTATCAGATTTTTAGATACAGGTATACCTCGATTATATGTACATTTTCGATTTTGAAATGAACATAAAATCGAATTGTACATAAAATCAAAGCAATATATTTTTTTTATTATTTCGATAAAAAATGTATAGAATATACAAGTTTTAGTTAAAGTTTTTATTTACCACTCGGAAAGTACAGCAGAAAAAATGGTTAAAATCATGGGTTCTGTTTTTTATTCTATTACAAATCACAAACATTTATTCTAGATTTTTTTAAGTTTTTCAATCCCTTTCACAAATTATGTGTAGGAATGTGAGGAGTGGGAATGGTCTAATAAATCTTTCGCTTCATGCAAGAGAAATCGAATTTGTATGGGAAAATTTGATAAGGGAAGGAAAGAGGGATTGGAATTAGCCGAAAAAAAATTCTTTCATAATTTGACGATTCCATTAAAGTTAATGTTCTTTTAACGTTTTCGATCTCATCGGATTACCTTTTTTTAGTCTCATCCAGTATTCATCAAACCTTTTAGATTTTTTTTTCATTTCGTCGTACAGTAAGAAGAAGTATTACAAAGTTTCAGAAGACATAATTTTGAGTTCATTTGATTTTTATTTGGAATTTTCACTTACATACATTTTTATCACTTCTGAATCTTTTAAAAATCAAACATATTGTTTATTACAAATGAAAACATTCGGATATTCAAAGGCAATTTTCTCAAGATGATTTTCCATTCATTATCTTCGCGAAGATTTTTGCCCTCATGCCACGCCAACTGAACGAACATGCTGAACAGTCATTCTCTCACGCATTAGCAGAATCCAAAATGTTCATGCTGTCGTCATCTGGTAGGCTGCAATCCATGATGTTGTACGTCGATTCGTCGTCAGCTGTAGGGTTGAGTACTTTTTCAACAATTTCTGAATCTTTGAGGACTTCAAACTCAGCATTTTCCTCATCGATAACGTTTGACGCAGTGATTGTAGTGGATGTTTCCAGAAGTCGCTCCTTAATCATAGAGAGAGCACCTCATCTTCGTCTTCTACTTCCTCCGGGTTGTACAGCAAATTCCAAGATTTTCTAATAGAAGCTTGAGGAACCAGATCCCACGATTGCGCAACCCAAAAGATGGCATCCTTAACATTTATTTTCTTCACGTTGTCATGAAATTCTCCAGGTCGTCCAAGAATCTCCTGCATCATGATTTGTCTGTACCGTGATTTGACCATTTGGATCACATTCTGATCCATCGGTTGAAGCACCGCTGTTGTGTTTGGCGGTAAAAGACTGCCCAAATAGCGCCGTCTTCCGTTTTGAGCTCATCTGCATTGAAATGTGCAGAGCAATTGTCCAAGACCAAAACTGCTCGCATAAGTAAACCGTTTTCCGCCAAATACTTTCTGACTTTCGGTACAAAATGCTCAAAAAACCAGATTTTGAACAGTACGCGGGTCATCCATGCATTTTGGGATGCGGCATAGAAAACTGGAAGCTCTTTTAAATTTTTCAACGCACGAGGGTTAAGATATTTCCCGATAACCATCAGCGGCAACTTCAAAGAACCGTCCATGTTCGCACACGGCATAAACGTCAGACGTTCTTTGTTCACCTTCTTTCAGGTACGGTTATCGAGTCCTTGTCAACGTATGTATTTGTGGGCGTGCTTTTGAAGAAAAGACCGCTTTCATCAGCGTTGAAGATCTGACTTGGCAGCAAATCATTATAACGCATTTCCGCCGCAAACTTTTGAACAAACTGGTCAACGATGGCAATGTTGCTTGATAATTTCTCTCCCGTAATTTTCAAAAGACGAATTTCATGTCTTTTGATAAATTTGGTGATATACCCCGACTTCCAAACTTGCCTTCACCCACCAACTCGTTGAAAAACTTCACTGCGCAAAAACCAGAGGTAAAGCGCCTCATCCACTTTCGGGTAGCGAGCGGATTTGAAAGACTTACGATGAGCTGCAAATGATAAACATGAGTGCGCTTTTCTATGAATAGAATCTCCAATTTGCTTACCAATGTTTCCTTGAATATTTGCAATGTTGTTCAGTATCTTTGATTTGGATCGCTGAATGTTGTTAATAGTAGATCGTGCTTTGATGTGGTACTTTTCCATAACATCATGAACTGTTAGTCCATTTTCCAAATCATGGATAATCTTCACTTTAGCTGTGAGAAGAATACCCGATCGTTGCTTTTTAACTTTTGGAATTTGAATAGAAGCCATTTTAGAGATTACAGCCTGCACAAATCCGGGTTCAAATAGAAGTGATGATACAACTTCCTAACGATCAAAAATGTCAAAAAATACACGGTAATCAGATACTAATGGGATGCATGTTCAACATAACCCAGATTTAATCTGACCGTTGAACTAGAAAACATTGTTTTAAGATCAAAATGATGGAAAAAGTGTAGATGAGTAAAGATGAGTGAGTATTGATTGAGTACCAGTGATGTTGAAAAACCGAAATCTCAAATCTCACTCATAATTTTTATCAAGTGCGATTATTTTCTCTACGAAATCATAAGCATAACAATCATGCCCGATTTTTTTATTCCGTTTTACTCATTGATTGTTCCTCGGTGCTTACATTGCATAAATGGGGTGTTTTCTTATTTTTCTGGTAGAGAAGTAATAAATCACGCCTTCAAAAATAAGAAACACCACCAAAGCAAAACTTTGACCAATTTGGGAGATATCATCGTTTAGCTCATTTGAGACGAATAATGAAAGTTCGGCTGAGAATCTCAAGCGCGATTTTTGTCTGTATAATCGAAGGCGATTTCGCTCACGTTGAATGACTCAGTGAGTTGCATTTTGAGATGATTTCAACATTACTGTTGAGTACAGTATTTAAAAATCACTTGAATTGCCTCGTTATTTATATTAGGGAACATTCATTGATCACGCCATTAATCGAAAAAGCACCGTGTTTATAAACACAACTACCCTCCTCCTTTTCGAAAAGCATTTTGTTTAGAATCCTCTAAATTAATCTATATGTCGTCACACTTTTTTAAAACGAGCATTTCAAATATTATCAATGGATATAACCTAATTGAAAAATTATAGGCAGAGGGTTAAATCACTACTTCTTCATCCCCAGGAT
Source organism: Aedes japonicus (assembly GCA_034211315.2). Classification (NCBI taxonomy): domain Eukaryota; kingdom Metazoa; phylum Arthropoda; class Insecta; order Diptera; family Culicidae; genus Aedes; species Aedes japonicus. The sequence continues at coordinate 12,814 of JASCZW010016508.1, read as the reverse complement.
TTTTTGTATCATGTAGGGTTTGGATTTAATCGATCAGACTGTCTGATACCCACGATGAATTTGTCGAACAAAGAACTAGCGCCAGCACTGTATATTTTGGAAAACCTGAGGAAGTGAGTTTTGAGTGCCCGCAATTGAAAAAGTCTCCTTTCCATGGGAACAAACAATTTAGATAATACGAAAACTGTCCTTGAATAAAAATGAAACATGTGAAAAACCATGTACATAAAATCGAGGTAAAATGTCCATAAAATCGAAGTACATAAAATCGAGGGTACATACTAAATTTTGATTTTTTGTTAGTATATTAGATTTTTTGCTTGTAAATTTTTTGATGTTGAGAATGCTTGAATGACTTCAATTTTACTGCAATTGATGTTTCGTTAGTTCCATCGATTGCGCTTATTACAGGAGTGTTCTATTCAACGGTACATTAAAATCAGGGTACAAATTCAATAAAATATAAGAATTATCTGAACTCTGTAATCAACTTTTCTGGTGTAATTAGTCTTCATTAAAATATTATTAATTGAATACATCATCATTCGTTAATTTATTAAAAATTGATTTCCCTTGCAGAGCGTCTCTTGGCAATTGAACTCTGAACGCTGAAAAAAACAGATATATTAACATAAATACTTTCTAGACGAAGAATAAAAACCATAAACCTATTTGCATAATAATGACAATTTTATTCTATTTAGTTATTACTTATATTTACGCTTTTGAAACTGGTTAAATTTAGTAATAAAGCTATAAGCCGAATTCCCCGTCGACATGTCATGATCCATTTCTATAATGTTAAGTGTCATATATATGTACACACACATACAGAAACATACATAAACACGTCAATTCATCGACCTGAGTCATATAACACTATGGATATCCGGGCCTTCGTTCAAAATATAAAAATTGGAGAATAGTCTTTACAGTGCAAGGGATAAGCATAAGGAAATGTTGAGGGGATAATTTAATATTCCTATCGGAATATTCCTATCACTATCTGAAACAGTTCTCAAAGAGAGAGCCCACAATCTGTCATTCTGGACATTGTAGGATTGTTGCAAGCCGAATAACTTTTTGTCGGAATAGTTAAATTCTTCCCCACCGTGCCGCGACAAAAGCAGACTTTCTCTTTCGAGTCGTTTCTGCTTCGAAGGTTCCAAAACTCCTTTACGTTTCTTGAATGCTTGGAATCAGTCTTCTAGGTGCAGCTTAGCGACGTTCGATGAAGTATACACTCTCAAATAAACACTCTCCTGAAGTGCACACATGCACTCATCCAAATGAAGAGGAACACGAACGTAAGCTTCGTGTTCATGTTTTGGCCACGTTCGTGGCGGCGCTCGCAATCGCGCTCAAAATATCTATGTTTGTGTATGGTTCAGCTTCACATCCAAAAGATTGTTTTTATTCTCTTTTGCTCCTTGCGGCGTTCAATACACTCAAACTGTTTTCGGTCGGACAGAGATTTCAATCATCCTATAGAAGTTTGAAAGCTTTGTGCGTAAGTGGTTTATTCACGTATATTAGATCTTCTCTTCCGGAATACCGATCCAAACGGTAAATAATCATTGAAGATTAAGTTTTTTTTTGAGTCTTGGGTGAAAATCAGTTCTTGATATTTCCTATGTTTTGATAAAGTTTTTTTTGAGTCTTGGGTGAAAATCAGTTCTTGATATTTCCTATGTTTTGTCTGGTTTACACCTTACACAGTTCCATGAAAACTTAATATACAATCTATCAGAACTCGGAAATATTTGGTTCGTTTCTTATCGAAAATGAGAAGCCCTATGTATGTGGTTTTATTTCGTCAGTAGAGTAACCATTCCCGCGATGGAGTGGTCCAGAATGGTTCTAGTACTGCTATATCCAAGCCTTTCGCTCAATTTTCAATACTTCTATTCAATTTTCACAACCTTTCACAACCTTTCCACTGACGAAACTATCAACAATTACTCTTCATATCTTTCATTTCTTGCAAACATGACTGTCCACTCTTGGGACCTCATGGTGATGAGCGAACATCTCCTTGAAAACCTGGTTCTTTGACCATTACCTTGTGTTCACATAACGGTACCCTTTTTTTAAATAACTGGTTTTCAAAATTACTTAAATTAACCTGATCAAATCCTCGCAGCTTGCCAGTGTTCTTTGAATTATGTACAAATTTGTAGCGTTCATACTTTCACCAAATGATATCTTTCTAGCAGCTGAAAGTATAAGTATATTGTATTGTATAAGTATTTGCTTTGAAATTCAAATTTGCAATAGCGTTTGGAATATGAAGTAGTATCTAAGCAAATGAAATTATTCCAAAATGAAAACAAGTTTTACTGCAACCTTCGTGGCCTTACTAATCATTTTAAGATTCAAAGACATTAAAAGGTTCCAAAACGTAATAAAACTGTTACTTAGCGAATAGTTTTTGGAAATTCTTTTACTTTAATTGTTATATTGGAATAGTTTATGAAGACTTACTTGTAAAAAAGTCGGCAAAGGGTACATGAAATAACGCACCTAAAGCAACATAACATAGCAACATAACCCGTCGGCGATCGAGCAGAGGCGCCAACAATTACGCTTGAAGTCGAGTTTTACGCCTAATGTTCAAACTCAAGTTTTGCACTTAAGCTCGAATTTAAGAGCAAACACGTCGCGTCCATCCGTTGCTCTCATGTTCAATGTGCTCGATAGACATAAACACGAGAAGGAGAGCGCGTATTGGATGAACGCGCACTGATGAGAGCCAAGCTCAAGCTCAGCGCCGCTCGTGTTTTCGTGAAGACTGCTTGGAATCCGAGGTCGTTTTGCAGTATATTGTGCATTGACGATCTCAAAACATTCAGATCTGCGGCCATTCTACGTACAGAGCGCTGTAATTTTCGTCTAATCCGTTCCCTGACCACTTTAACAACTCGAGCAGTCCACACCACAGCACGAAACTCCTTCATCGCTGGTAAAAGATAAACACCGAATGAAAACAATCGGACATAACCTAAAAGCGTTCGTATAAACATAGTACAAAACTACACCAACACAAACGTAAAGCATGTTGAGTAGTTGCACGACACTAATGCAAGCAAAAAGTGTATGACAATATAATGGACACGGTGTATGATAAGTGAAGTTTCTGCTTCTGAAAACTTCATCAAAGATCGTTACTTCCGCGCTGGGGAGAATACAAAAATAACAATCAAAAGTGTAGAAAGCCCATAATGGGGGAATCCATTTATTCATACTGGTGGGGATCAGTATTTGCACCACTCACCGTCGTTCTCTCCGAGATCTATAAGTTATAGTATGACGAGAAGAGCAAATGTGTGAAATAGGCGGTGCATGCTAAAAATAAACCCAACAGCGGGAGATAATTTCTCACCCGTGTTAGGCAGTATTAGGAGACGGACAAATCGCTAGAACTAGAAACAAGCAATAGGTAGTATAAGAGCACGATCGCTTGCATAACCTTTTGTCAGTCAAGGGATTCCCCCTCCCCCTTGCCTATCCTGCATAGGGTAGTATGACAAAGGGTCATGTGTTTTCAATCTTGTATCTTTCATTTTCAAAGCCTGCCGTTCCCTTACGGACCTATCAATACACTTTCTCTTCATTTCTTTGCGTTCTAGCAATAAAATTACTGTCCGCTCCTAGCGCTTCGCATGGAGATGAGAAATTATCTGCTTCTGAAAACTTCATCAAAGTGAAGTTTGTTCAATATTGTTTTTATAAGTCAGGAAGTTGTGTGTATATTCCTTGTTGCTGGACACTCTACCAAAATGTAAAGCTAGACTATCGGCAATGTATTTGTTGGGGGTTCTGGATTCGATTATTTATTCCTCTGTAGGTTTCGGAGGGCTTTTGTCTAGATTTTACTGCTGCAGCTACTTCATTGCTCCGCCATGGCACTTGTTTTCCGGTTGTGCTACCTTTTGTTTCCGGGATCGACTGATCAGCAGCCTTGATTATCTGTTTAGTTATTTCCTCCACCTGTTCTACAGCATCATTTTTGTCTGATATTTCGATAAGATTGTGATAACTATTCCAATCAGCTTCTTTGATCCTGAGCCAGTAGCACTGTTTGCGTACGTTTTTTCTCCGTTATTGAGTTTTACTAGTTCTTCTTCATTGTTGATTGACTCCATCAATCTTCCCCTGTGGGAGGATTCGTCGGATCCCCATACACATAACCTACTCTGACTACTACTGCTTCCAAGTTTGTGTATAGGTCAATGGCACTATTGTCTATGTCCTCTTTAACTGCTGTTAATACCCCCCCCCCCTCCTGATCTCGTGCCATTTGACCTTTGACGATTGTGGGTTTTGTTTTTGTTGATGGATGATTGGGCATCATTTTGACAAATTGTTTCTTGTAAATATAATACCATTGGATTGGTGGTGGCTATAAGGAGTTTTAGTTCAGGTATTCTTTTCCTAAGTCCTCTTACGTTCCATGAGACTATGCAATGTCCGCTGGGTCATTCCAGCCGAAGTGTCCACACCACATGTACACGACCTTCACGGATTTCATCCAAATTTCGAGGAATGATTCATTTTGTGATTATATGTAAAACTTTAAATTTTTGTGTCGATCGGACCACCCCTCGGTAATTGGGGCCTCCCCCTTTTTATAAGTTTTTGTAAAAATGCTCATTTTGTTTTATTTATATCTCAGTAACTATTATGTTGAAAAACAATCTAATAACTGTTATTTAAAGAAAATTGTTCAAAAAACTCATAAAAATATAATTTTTTTGGCGGCAGTGTTGCCAAACATGCTAATTTTTCTTTTTAAAATTAATGTTGCAATTTTCGCTCAATGTAGATATTGTGATTTTAAATATGACCACGTCATCGTGTTTCTCACACTATTTTACATAAAAAACACTAAAAATCTCAGGGTATTTTGAGCCGTTCCTGAGATACAGCGGTTTGAACCAAAGAACTTCTTGTTTTCTAGTTTTTATACAATATTATATGTCTCCTTCATGTATTTCTCCTTAACTAGCATGACTAGAAATAATCTACTGGTTGGTAATTGATCAAAAAAATCATAAAAAATATAATTTCGTGGTGGAAGTGTTGCCAAATATGCATTTTTTTTTTCATTTTATATTCAAATTGAAATTTTTGCTCAATGTAGATATTTTAATTTAAAACATGACCACGCCATCGTGCTCTTCACACGTTTTTACATAAATACTTTAAAAATCTCGGGATATTTTGAACCGTTCTTGAGATACCGTGTTCTGGAGAAATCCGTATTTCTGTGAAAAATTTAAATAACATATTTAACCAGTGGAAACAGTTCAAATATTGCCCACATTATTTTCTAAGTATTGTTTGGCTAAGGAGAAATTTAAAATATGTTATCTAAATATTCACTGAAATACGGATTTTTTTAAATTTTCATATCCAACAACGACTTTTTTCACATTTGTTATGAAAATTTCAAATTTATAAACCTTAAGAACATACAATTTTGGCCACATGGACCAACACGTCGTTTTTTGGAAGCAAAATTTTGCACGGCTTTTTCTTTGTGTAGTGTATATCATGTATATCCATGTAGTGGATACTGGATGCCATTTTAAGGTAATTGTTCAAGAAAACCATAAAAAATAATTTTCTTGACGGCATTGTTGCCAAATGTGCTATTATTCTTCTTTTTTAAATTTATTACTGTGTTTATTTGAACAACAACAACGCCATCTTATTCATCGGATTTTTACATAAAAAATCCATCAAATGAAGTAAACGTTATTATAATTATGTTTTTAAAACTTTATTATTTCGCAATTTCTTTCCACTATTATTTTGTTGTTCCTTTTGTGTGCCTTTCGTCGATACTATTTTGAACCTTGAACTTGTTGTTGAAATGGAAACCGTTTTCATGAGCATAGAATCGATACCTGAAGGAGCTGTGGTATGCATGGACCGGATACCAGCAATGGATGCTGCTGATTCGAAACGGTTTTTCAGTATCCCCTTTTTTCGTGGCATTCTGCAGCCGACACAAACTTAACATTCAGCTTGCAGTGGTCTAACGCCCAATCATACAGTTGTTTTGGTGTTTGCATGGTAACGCCCTGCAAACTTGCCCGCGTTGCCAATCTTTTAAGTGTCCCTCTAATCCATCGCTCGGACCTTTACCGTGTGCTGTAGTGAAGTAGTGCCACTCAGCGAGAACACCAAAATCTTTCTCGTGGAATCTTTCAGGTTGATGATGTTGAAACGATTTTTATACTGCAATCCCGCACCATCGGAAAAATATATAATTTTCGTTAGATTAGTCATCTTGCTCTTCACAAACTGAATGAAGTGTCGCTGAAATACGTGGAATGTGGTGGTGTTGTACTTTAAGGAATCTGACATTATGACAAAATTAAGAGGCACGGCAACTCCTTCCCGTAACATATGCTGCAAATGGATGTATCGTAACCTGACTCTTGTTGTAGTGAACGGATTGAACACTGACTTGATAAACAAAAGAATAATTTTCTGAGAAATCAGCTACTACTATAATCTCACCCTCCCAGAGATTGTCGCGCTTGGACTTGAAGAACTCCGCTTGCTTTTTAGCTATGTAATCATGCTTACAAACACCAGAAAAAGCATTAAAAAACGATTCTACAAATGGTTCAACCTCCGAAACAAGGTTGTTTAGGCTGCATCTCTCTTGCTGAGACCAATGTTTGTATTGGACCTCATTGATGTCGTTGTCTTCAAAATACGACCAAACAATATCTTTCATAGAGCTTGTATCCGTACAATTAGCGTTTTCACACGCGTTTAAGAAGCATGTTTCTGTTGGTGGGTCGCATAGACATCGTTTTAGCATATCCCTATAAGTTTCAAACAGCTTGGTGCTATCAACTTGCATTTGATCAAAGCGGGCTCCTATAAATTCCAACCTGAAATTTTCATGAATAGCACACACGCACACACAATGTGTACCAGCTGCTCCTGCCAACACACATTCTGGTGGTCGTACTTCCGCAAACTTTGAAAATCCTATTTTCTCGTTTGGGAATTTCGCTTTGAAGAGAGCATATACTTCTTTAAGATTTGCCAAAATTAAACGCTTCTGTTTCAAAACGCGTATACTTCCTTCTCGTACGCTTATGCACTCTTCTTTCCGGTCCTTACTTACATCCGCTTCTCGATAAAAGACATGTACCTTGTTCAATACCTCGATTGACAGTTGATTACCTTTTTTTGGACTCGACGAGGAAAGGATGTCTTTTCCAGCAACACAGTTTTTCATGTTACAAATTAATCGTTTTGAACATTTGAATTCACCTGTAAATGACCGATGTTAAAGTATTGTTTAAAGGGCGATACGGTCAAAATTTGGTCAATATCAACTTGACGTATTTCTTTCAATTTTGCATTTAAAAAACCTGAACACCCCTCATTTTGAAGGTGTGTGTGTGTGTAGAATGTTGCTCCTATTTTGATTTCGGAATTCACTCTTCAGTTGTCAAAATGCCGTCCAAGCAAGAAGAGCAGCGTATCAAAATTTTGCTCGCGCATCGCGAAAATCCGAGCTACTCGCACGCAAAGTTGGCAAAATCGCTAAAAGTTGCCAAATCAACCGTTACTAATGTAATTAAAGTGTTTGGGGAACGTTTGTCGACAGCCAGGAAGTCTGGATCGGGGGGAAATCGAAAACCGGAAGCCGCTGAGACGACAAAGAGAGTTGCCGGTAGTTTCAAGCGAAACCCTAACCTATCTCTCCGAGATGCCGCAAATAAGCTGGGTGTATCGTCTACAACCGTGCATCGAGCCAAAAAACGAGCCGGACTATCGACTTACAAGAAGGTAGTGACTCCAAATCGCGATGATAAACAAAATACGACGGCCAAAGCGCGATCCCAGAGGCTGTACACGACGATGCTGACGAAGTTTGACTGCGTGGTAATGGACGACGAAACCTACGTCAAAGCCGACTACAAGCAGCTTCCGGGACAGGAGTTTTATACGGCAAAAGGAAGGGGAAAGGTAGCAGATATTTTCAAGCACACGAAACTGTCAAAGTTCGCAAAGAAATATCTGGTTTGGCAAGCCATCTGTACCTGTGGCTTGAAAAGCAGCATTTTCATAGCTTCCGGGACTGTCAACCAAGAAATTTACGTGAAAGAGTGTTTGAATAAACGTCTGCTGCCTTTCCTGAAGAAACACGGTTGTTCCGTACTGTTTTGGCCGGATTTGGCATCTTGCCATTACGGTAAAAAGGCCATGGAGTGGTACGCCGCCAACAACGTGCAGGTTCCCAAGGACAAAAACCCTCCCAACACGCCAGAACTCCGCCCAATTGAGAAATACTGGGCTATTGTCAAGCGGAACCTAAAGAAGACCAAAAAAACTGCTAAGGACGAGCAGCAGTTCAAGGCAAACTGGCTTTCTGCGGCGAAGAAGGTGGACAAGGTGGCTGTACAAAATCTGATGGCAGGGGTCAAGCGTAAGGCCCGGCAATTCGGATTTGGAAAAGCGGAAGCCTAACTGAATATTTTTCCTGAATTTTATACTAATTGAACTTGAAAAAGAAATTTAATTTGATTTTTTAAATAAACGATTTCACCAATTTACACGCGTTTTCCCTTGACCAAATTTTGACCGTATCACCCTTTAAAAGTTATTCTGTTTTAGACTTTCACAACATCAAATACTTTGGATTTTATTGATACTCTAAGTTTAGGCAGCGCCGATAGAACGACTTTTTTCACTTATGCTAAGAAAACTTCAAATTTATTGGATATAGTGTTGTAAAATTTTCATCAAAAAATTTTGATAATTTACATAGTAACAAAAGGATGAAAGGCGGTTTTTGGAAGCAAAATTTTGTTCCGCTTTTTTTTGCTACTAAGTGTACATAGAATAAAAATAAAAAAAATTGTATAAAAACTGGAAAACAAGCTGTTTTCTGTAAAATGTAAAAAAGTGTGAAGTGCACGATGGCGTGGTCATTTTTTAAATTAAAATATCTACATTGAGCGAAAATTGCAATTTTAATATAAAAAGAAAAAAAAATGCATATTTGGCAACACTTCCACCAAGAAATAATATTTTTTATGATTTTTTTGATCAATTACCAACCATTAGATTATTTTTAGCCATGCTAGTTACGGAGAAATACATGAAGGAGACATATAATATTGTATAAAAACTAGAAAACAAGAAGTTCTTTGGTTCAAACCACTGTATCTCAGGAACGGCTCAAAATACCCTGAGATTTTTAGTGTTTTTTATGTAAAATAGTGTGAGAAACACGATGACGTGGTCATATTTAAAATAAAAATATCTACATTGAGCGAAAACTGCAATATTAATTTTAAAAAAGAAAAATTAGCATGTTTGGCAACACTGCCGCCAAAAAATTATATTTTTTATGAGTTTTTGAACAATTTTCTTTAAATAACAGTTATTAGATTGTTTTTCAACACAATAGTTACGGAGATATAAATAAAACAAAATTAGCATTTTTACAAAAACTTAAAAATAAGAGGGAGGCCCCAATTACCGAGGGGTGGTCCGATCGACAGAAAAATTTATAGTTTTACATATAATCGCAAAATGAATCATTCCTCAAAATTTGGATGAAATCCGTGAAGGTCATGTCCACATTTTAACTTTTTCTCGGACAGTTCGGATGGATTGACCCCGCTATTTTGTGGGTTACATGGGGTATGCATGGTTTTTATAGTTAGATAGATTTATTTATACTTTCCTTGAACATCTGGCTTTCTTGGATGATGAATGACTCGTCTTAAGTTTGCAGGTCCATGTTTTCGTCCTCCGAGTACTCAGTCACCGAATGGACGAATTCCATATCTTTGCAAGGTTTCATTCTACTATTTCTATTGTTTTCCCTTGGGTGGGAAAGTGGGGTGGTTTCATGATTCCTGGTAAGGCTTGCTTCATTTAGAATTGGAACAAACTTTTGCTCATATTGTGGCGCTCCTGGTGGACGGATTTGGAAGTTCTTGGCGCTCACGTGTCGGGAATTTTGTCAGCTTCACGTATGTATTTTTGACATTCCGCAAATCGACTGTACTTTGTAAACAATCAACATGGAAGCCGAAAGAATGGAAAAAATTGTGCACAGTTATTTGGAAAATCCATTGTGTTCTGCATCTAGACTAGCTAAACAGCTGAAATTGCCCAGAAATACCGTATGGCGCGTTATCAAACGGTATAAGGAAACATTGACGACGATTCGGAAGCCTCAAGCCAATCGTCGGAGTGGAACTGTCGACCGGAAACTGCGTGGTAAGATTTTGAAGACGATTAAGAGGAATCCCAATCTGTCGGACCGTGATTTGGCCAGAAAATTCGGTGCTGCCCATAGTACCGTGAAGAGAACTCGACTCTGGGAAGAAATCAAGTCGTATCGAGCTAGCAAACAGCCAAATCGGACCATAAAACAGAATAGTGTGGCCAAAATCCGTGCTCGGAAGCTATACGACCAGGTGCTGACCAAGTTCGACGGGTGTCTTCTGATGGACGATGAAACCTATGTCAAGGCTGACTTCGGAAAAATCCCAGGTCAAAAATTTTACTTGGTTTTTGCCGACAAATTTGCACAAAAATTCATGATTTGCATGATTTGCAGCTATGGCAAAAAAAAACAAAAGTTTTCGTTACAAATAAGACAATGACGTCGGAACTATACCAAAAAGAGTGTCTCCAAAAACGAATTTTGCCGTTCATTCAATCCCACGACCATCCCGTAATGTTTTGGCCAGATTTGGCAAGCTGTCATTACAGCAAAGTCGTTCAAGAATGGTATGCAGAGAAAGGGGTCCAGGTTGTTCCGAAAAACCTTAACCCACCCAACTGCCCCCAGTTCCGCCCTATTGAGAAATACTGGGCAATCATGAAGAGGAGACTCAAGGCAAAGGGAAAGGTTGTCAAAGACATCAATCAGATGAAGACCTGGTGGAATAAGATAGCTAAAACGATGGACGAAGAAGGTGTGCGCCGCCTAATGAGCCGTGTTACCGGAAAAAATCGAGAATTCCTTCGAAACCGTGACGAATAATTTTATCCGTATTTTTTCTTAAAAGTATGAAGAAAACGTTACATTTGTATAAAAAGAGATCTTGAATTCAATAATAAATAACTGAAATACAGGCAATTGTTTTTGTTCCAATTCTATCTGAAGCAAGCTTTATGTTTGGATTTTTCATTGTATCAAAGTTTTCTTGCACTTGTTCGAACCTTTTTCGCTTCCCTTGGATGGAAATATCCATCTAGTCTCGTGAACTGCTTCATTTTTTCTTCATGTCAATTTTTAGAGATTTAGCGAAGGATCTTTTTTCTTCATTCATCTCATTTATTTTTGTTCGGAGTGCCATTCTCTTCTCGGATAGCTTTTTGTTGTTTACCTTTTCCAATTTTTCGAATACTAATGTTACCGTGTTCGAAAATGCCTATTTACCTTCCGTTCATACTATGTTCCCAAAAGGTAAAGTGTTTGTCTATTTTCACTTTGGTGATAGCCTTTTCCTTGTGAAAGATTAGGCATTCTTTAGCAACAGCATTTTGATCACTTCGACAGTTCAAACATTTTGCTACGTTACTGCATTTTATTTCGCCTTTACAATCGTTGCTACTGTGCCCAAACTTAGGACACTTGATGCATCTTATTGGGTATGGGTACCCAGGTCTCGTTACCAGAACTTGATATCCCATCTTCACTTACTTAGGGGGCCTGGTTCCTTTCACCGTAAGCTCAAATATTCCCGTTGGAATTTTGATCTCTTTCATTTCTTTCATGATTTGTTTACTTTACGTAATTCCTTCGCTTGAGATCTCTTTCAGGGTTGCTTCGTCCGTTTCGTTTTTCATGTCCTGGCAGAAAATCACAACTTTGCACGAATTAAAAAACTTGACCTTGATTTCTTCCATTAGTTTTTCTATTTTTGCCAGGTTTTTGGCCTACACTTCATTTTAACTATAACGAAAAATGTCCATCCACGATTTCTTTAGCTGCTCCAACAGTGCCGCTCTAGCTTTGGATGGTTTTCTCAACCAACACCGGTGACATTCCGTAAAGACTTCTGCCTTCTTCCTTCCTTTCTATCACCATCACTTTTTCCCTAGCTCCCCCAAGACGGGAGAAACAAAGATTGTTCATTAGCTAGACTTGAGATTTCTTCGGTGTGGACTTTTATTGCTACTAACTTTGTGAGTTTCAAACCGCTGTAATATACCAATTCGGACTTGCACTGGGTTATTTACTCGCTTTGGTTTCACACAGAAGTTATTCGCTTTAACGAAATGATGATCAATCAGTTTCACCGGCTTACTCGGGTGCGTAATCAGACACCTCAATAATTTGCTAGTAAAATACTCAATCCGCACTATACCCTGGTCGAATTCGAACTGGTATTGATTCTGAAGATCTTTTAACAAAACTTAGTTTTTACATACCCAGTAAACAATTACGAAATGGAAATGTTTTTAGTTCAAGCCACCATCTAACAAATTATGGTAACTTTGGGCCTTTAAATCGTTGATGGCAATATACAATATGCATAGCAAAAACGTTGACTTAACGACGACAAAATCTAAATTTAAGCAATACTTTAATGATATTTTCTAATAAGCTGCTCATAAATGTACTTAAATATAAGTCAAATATTGCTACATATATATTTATAAATATTTCAATGAGAAAACACGTAAAAATACTGCAACTGAAGATCTACACGTGATTGACGTCACATAGAGATTAAAGATTCATTCTAGGTTGTGTTGGCACTTATCCGGCGGCTCGCTGTATCCTACGCCAATCAAGAATGCTTTG
>JASCZW010016507.1:0-18544 GCA_034211315.2 Aedes japonicus | reverse complement strand
TAGCGCCCGGTTGATTGCGGCCGCTTGTTGTGCCAGATCACGCCGTGAGACCCTCACCGCGCCACCTGACGTCACCGATATCTGGTCATCGTTGCTAAGAGCCGAAACCCATACCGGCGCCGTCAGTCACCAGCGTATCCACATCACCACCACTTACACGGACGTAGCCGCCATTGCCCAGTTCGACGAATAAATGAATTTGTAAAGCCAACCGTGAGTATTCGATAAAGTATAGGTTCCCGTACTCCGAAAATTCCCCCAAATCTGTACGCCCTGAGACCTGGAATCTAGACTAGGTCTTAAGTACACACTCCGGAAGCTGCCGTTGGCTCAAGTCCACCAGCCTGGGTTTTTCCGGCGGTTCCCGTCTGGAACTAGGCCAAGAGATTCCAGGGTCAAAAAGTAGGTCTAATGATATTCAGTGAATATTTTAGAACGTAAGCAAACATTACGAGACAAACTGCGATGATCGGGGTCATCCAAACTGTCTTTGAGTTCAGAACATAAGATCTACAGTTGTAACAGTAGCTTTTTTGGCTATATATGGTGGCTATATGTATTCAAACATATTCGATTAATCTATTGGAAGGGAAACAGTCAATATTTTATGACTGTCTGATCCTCTAGGTCATCCAAACTGTACTGGCGTGCAGAACTTGAGGGTTATAGAGGGTTAAATAAAGCAATATGACATGTTCCGAGTTAACCAAACTATCCTTGAGATTAGAACATAGGACCAACGGTTGCAACCAAAACGTTCTGGGCTATGTAAAGCTACGCTGTGTATTGAAACATATTCATTGAATATCTTCGAAGACCAACAGACATTATGAGATAATCTTCTCGGTTATCCAAACTATCCTTGAATTCTAACATCTTCAGCTGTAATTGTAGCTCTGTGGATCAAACAAAGTAACTATATATATTTGACCAATTTAAGTGAGTCTTCTGGAAGGTGACAATGTGCAGACTTCTTCAGTGTCTCATACTAATAAAGACTGTATTCGACGAAATTTGGACACACGCAATTGTTCGTAACTTTTTAGCGTGTGGGTAAAAATTATTGAAATTTTAACGTATTTCGTGTACTTCATTGTGTTGTGTCAATTGTGTAATGAGTTTCGTGAAAATCGGTCGAGTGATTCAGTGATTTCTTCGAATGAAGAAATAGTGCGCTCACTTCGAAAAAAATTTGTGCACTCACTTCGAAAACCCAAACGCTTCTCATCGATGGATCGGAAAACAGCTCGGAATTGCACATTCAACCGTATCTCATGTGATCAAAACGTCCAAGGACCGTAAGACAACCAAGCGGAAAAATGGTAATGGCAAAAAACGTGGCACATCAAATCCGGAGAAGACGCCAGGATGGTATTGAACCAATTTAAGCGTTATCCAACATTTTCGATCAGGGATGTTGCGAAAAAGGCGAAAGTTTCAGTTTGTTTTGTGCAGAAGAAGCAATGAAACGTTCTGGATTACATATGTACAGGGTCCGAAGGCACCGAACCGGAGCGATAAACAGAACTCGGTGGCCAAAACTCGTGCAAGAAAACTGTACAGGGAGTGGCTCCCAAAACCGTTCTGCATTGTGATGGACGATGAGACCTACATTAAAGCCGACACCAAACAAATGCCAGGACAGGAATACTACGTCGCCACCTCTAAATTGTGGAGAGTGTACGGAAGAAGAAACTGTCGAAATTCGCCAAAACATAATGAGTCAGCCCTTCATCACCTCTGGGACCGTCAACGGACAAATCTACAAGGACGAATGCCTCCAAAAACGACTTCTGCCATTCTTGAGATCTCCAAACACTCCGAAACTTCGCCCAATTGAAAAATTTTGGGCAATCATGAAGGCAAAGCTCGTTAAAACTCTAAAACTGATAAGATAAATGAACCTGAACTAATAGAAAGTCGTGGAGTTAAAAGTAAGTTAGCAAATCTATTGCTCTAAATTTGATAAGAAAGGGGGTCAGAGGCAAAGGTGCAGGCATTTGGGTTGGGAGAAGGAGGTTCAACAAACCAATGACGTCAAAAATTTAACCATTTAGTAGTACTTTATTTCCAGAAAGTTTGAAAAGAATCGGGCTCAAGGAAAATTTTTGGTGACCTATTTTGTGTGTCCAAATTTCATCGAATACAGTCTTTAACTCGACTGGGAGTCATTAGTACCCGACACTGAAGAAGTTTGCACATTGTAGACAAAAAACGCGTATCTGTTAAGATAAGCAAAGGTAGGTGGAATTAAATGGAAAATACTAATTTTTCTTCTCACTTCTAGTTATTTTAAAACCAACAAAATGAAAAGTTAGTGTTCCGTGTATTTTGGTCGATTCTTTCGAAGAAGTCTAGAGTAAAATTCTTTTTCTTACCAAACCCGGATGTGACCCGGATGTGACCCGGATATGACCAATGTGGTTCTGGACTCTTTATATCATCACCATTGCACATACTTTTGAATTCTAGTGTAATTTGGGTGAGTTTTGATCAAAGTCAGTAACTGGCCAATTCCCGGGTTTTTTTATTCGGAACCAGTGAACAGATTCCAGTACAATTTAGAAACGACGTCACAATATCTTTCATTTGAGAATTTTTGTCACTGTCATTAAAATCGGTTCAGTTGTTGCCTATCATCTTTTCATCGATTTCAAATCAGCTGATGATACAATCGACCCAGACCAGCTAACCAGTCAAAGCAACGAGTGATGTGAGTCACCCGAATATCAGGGTCACTCTCGAGTTCCTTCGAATCTCGCAAAAGCTTCCGACAAGGTGATGGATTGTCGAGCTTGTCCGTTAACATTGCATTGGAGGGTGTGATTCGAAGAGCTGGGATAGGCACGAGGCACGATTTTCAGGAAGTCTGTCCAACTATTTGGTGACCGCCTATAACGACACCAGCAGAGAAATACAAAAGTGCATTATGGCTGGCAATCGTGGCTACTTTGAACTCTGAAGGACGCTAAGATCGAACAAAGTTCACCGAACTACAAAGTTGACCATCTACAAGACATTAATTAGACCGGTAATTCTCTACGGCCATGAAAAATGGACATTGCTGGTGGAGGACCAACGTGCCTTTGGTGTCTTTGAACGGAAGGTGCTTCGTACGATCTACGGTAGAGTGCAGATGGAAGGCGGAACGTGAAGGGGGTGAACGAACCATGAATTGCATCAGTTGCTGGGAGAACCTCCCATCGTACACATCACAAAAATCGGTCGACTACGATGGGCTGAGCATGTCGTAATAAAGTTGGACAACAGCACTGTTAAAATGGTTCTCGAAAACAAACCGACGGATACAAAAGGAAGAGTCGCGCAACGAGCAAGGTGGATCGATGAAGTAGATGGCGACCTGTGGACTCTCCGCAGACAGCGAGGCTGGCGAGATACAGCCATGGACCAATTACAATGGAGACAACTTCTGTGTACAGCAGAGGCCACGCAGGCCTTGGTCTGAAATTCATTTTATATTCCCAAATAGTATCTCAATACAAGACTACAGCCAAGGAAATCAGATGAATCCAAATGATCATTGCTAATAATGGCTGTAGCGAATGAATTTGTGAATCTAACAGTTCCAAAAGTACTAAAATCGGTTAATAATTGCCAGAGCTACAATTATTTGAATGTGGTTGGTATTCGAGAACCCTGTCGAACACTTAAGGGGTAAAAAAACTTAAAGTTCCCCCCTTTGGCCATGCTACTATACCACATGTTTTTGTGCAAAAAGGTGCCTTACAACTTTTACTAAGATGTCACTACGTTCTTGTTTTAAAAGCTTCATATTTTGAAATAAACTATGAAAGTTTATTTTAGCTTCCTGTTTTAAAATAAACTACCAAATTGACTAGACCTCCTAATTAACAATTTACCGGTGAGAAGATATGCACAAAATCTCGCTACATTTGTTTTTTTTTTTTAATGTTATCATAAAATGTAACCAATGCCACCAAATGTCATTGTAATGTTGAAGGTCGTAACAAACACTCAACGAAATAAAATTTCGATATTTATAAGATCGTATTACGATTCGGACGTTTCGATTCAAATCGAACGTGAACGTTGAGGTTATGAGTCCAGTGACTTGTCTACTAGTCAACACTTGTAAATAGGAAAGTTTAAAGGCGTGTAGGAACAACGTCGAGTAAATCGAAATCCATTCGTATGTCAGGCTTATGAAATTCCAAAGCATCGTTCATAAAATGAACCTTAGGATATTCTTAAGTTTATTTGCCTGAGTGTATGGTTTGCTGACACATAAACGCTATTTTAAAAATGGAGTCGAAATAACAACAATTGCGAAAAAAAAATGCACAAAAAGTCTAGATTGTTATAAATATGAGTGACCATCAATTCTAAATGCGTGCAATATGCAACCAACTTCTGGCTGCGTCCTGTTGTTTACAACCAAATTAAAGTGATGTTGTCATTTTTTCAACTTTTCGCACGGAAGTTTGGAAATGCGTGGTCTTTCTCCCGACTAATGTTATGTGTGCCAAGGAGAGAATGGGGCTGCAAACTTGTCGGAAGAAGAAGCATTTCAATTTTGAAATATCGTAATGTCAAACCTGAAAAGGTACCCGGGTGCCCTGTCAAACACATAAGGTTTAAAATCAAACGCATTATTTTATTCTGTAAAAGCTGTAGCCTCAGTATTCGTGTATTATTGGCCAACAATGACATGGAAGGGCAAAAGTCCAAATGAGGTGAGATGATTGATTTGTATAGCTGTATTTTACTGCAATTAGTTAAATCATAAAATAAGAAAAACACTTCATTACTCAATCTTATCCCAATGCGCCAAAAGTCTTATCAATTATTGACTAGTATAGTCGCCTTACTTTGATGTGTTTTGGTAATTCAACATCCAACCATAAACCACAATGCAACGTTTCATCACCACCGCTCATTTGAACGTGCCTCAAACAATCTATGTCTGCGATAACCCTTCAATTGACTACGGTTAGTTCATAGAGCCAAAGCACCCACAAGCTGCAGTAAAAGTGTTTGCAAGAATCCAATCACTCAATTTTATAATGAGCCGTATCAATCACACAAATCAGAAGACATTATTGGCGGTAGAGTAACCGTTTCACAAGGATTGTTTCATGTTTGAAAATACAGTCGATCGCGAAATCTTCTGTATCATCAATCTCCACGTAAAATCCTCTTCTGGCAGCAAACTCATTCCGAACAGAGTACCACAATTTATTCCATCTCGTAAAATGCACCTTAATTGCCCATTATAATATCAACGCCAATATCAATTACTGAACAGTTAATTTCATGGCACCATCGAGGATTTACATCTCTGCCGATCTGCTTAATAAGCTGGCTCGCGATTTGCCTGTGGCTTAACGACTTTTTGGTTGATGCCCCACTTTTAAAATCAGCGCGATCACTATCTGCTGTGGCTTCATCTCAGAATCACTGCAATGTGTGAATTTTGTTAAAATATTTCACCGCCCAACAATCGTCACTGTTGCCGCCAAAAGGCCAATCGCAGCACGAAAATGCATTTTGGTGCCCCAGAACGAACACGACACTGCACTGCACCGCACCGCACAGCGCATTGCAAGCTTGCCCGATAAATGTCAAAACGAACGAATAATTATGCTTAGAATCTTGGCGGAACGATGCTGTTGTGTGTGTACTTGGAGTCACGTGGACGTCATCGTCACCGTCGGCGACGTTCACAATTGGTTTGTTGAACGAACGGAGTACACACATGTTCCCTTGTCTAGTCGAGTTCAACAAGAGAGCGCGGGAAACTGGCACGTTCTGCCAGCAGCGGCTTACCCAGTCACTTTTCGCGGCATCCAGACTGGGCTTAGCTAGGGCGTGAAGTATGACCTGGTGCATCCACCGCAGTTGGCAAATGTGATCGTGATTCAATTTATACTGTACTCCTTATGATTTTGGCTACCATTCCGCTGTGCCCTAGCCATGTCCCCATTTGATTGAGAGGCTCCTTGTATGCAGGAGGCAGATGGCAGGTGTGCAACTTTGTTGCACAGAGCGCATCATTCAATCGAGCCAGTCGATGTCAATCGTTGACAGTTTCAATGTCAACGGTCATCGGAGTTGAGGGAGACTGTTGGATTAAGGTTTGACATTTATTGAGAGCCTTGATACTTGCATTGTTAGCTCAAATTCAGGTTAAAATTGAGAAAGTTCATGGTTCATGCATCCAGATGGCAGAACAGTAGAACTGGAACCTTTTATCTAGATATTTGACTGGAACTCGAAATTCAAAATTTACCGCTTAGCAAGTATGCAGTAAATCTCGCCACACTTACTGGGCAAATTTTCTTTTTTTTTTGTTGCTGTAATTATAAAATTGTAACAATTGCCGCTACTAAATGTCATGCTAAGGATTAACGTCTTAAAATACACTCAGCGAAATAAACTTTCGATATTCGTAAGATTGCATTATGATTCGGACGTTCCGATTCTATTTGAACGTTGAATGTTGAGGTTGTGGGTCCCGTAACTTGACTACTACAAAATCGATTCATAAGTCAGGCTTATGAAATTCCAACGCTTCGTTCATAAGTTGAACCCTATGCAATTCTTAAGTTTATTTACCTGCGTGTATGGTTTGCCGACACATAAACAGTGTTGCCACATGCACAGATTTATTTGGATTGACACAGATTTTTTTATATTTTTCTTGTAAAGATTACAGATTTTTGAGATAAACCCAGATTTTGAAGATTTTTGACAATTGCTTATCCATTCAAAACCCTAAATTTAAAATATGTGTACATTTTAATATTCAAATTCTACATTCGTTGTGCTGTTTAAGACCCATAAAGCAAAAGAAAACAATAGGTAACTACACGCATAAACAATAACCCTGAGAAGTGCCTAACCACCAATTAGGGGTATCATTCCAAATGTAAGTGGTATGGTCATACCATTTATATTATCGTTCCTGTATGGTACATGTTTATTAGAGTAGTGATTCAAAATTGGCTCACTGTGGTTAAGTCCCTTGATCCCAAGTGCATCTGAGATCTTGCACCTTGCAATACATTCTTCTACGATTATGTATAAGAATCTTTGTTATTGTTTTGGTTCGCATTGTTAATTTGACAGAATTTATTAAAGGTTCTTCGATATAAGTTAAATTTTAGGGGCGATTCATTAAGCTTGTGACCGATGTGCTGGTACTTTGTACTCCATTTTGTTTTTGGCTATTCTGCCCTCAAATGACAGTTTGAAAACCAATTTATGTGTGCCTCAAAATGATCTCTCCTTAATTTTTTTTGAGATTTAAGATCTTTAAGATTTTTCTTTCGTCTTTCCCAAATATTTAATAAAAAGTTCTCAGACCTTCCTTGAGATATGAAGTTTGTAGGCATTCCTCCAAGGATTCTTCCAGGGCTTCAAATGGTGAGTTGACAACTTGGCAGGAGGGTGCGACCGACCTCCGGTCCTCACAAGTTCCTACCTCACGCCTCCACGAGTCATATGATCACAAAAGACTGCCAGCTGAAACATGGAGACGCTGGTTGGCGTAGCCTGGGCAATGTTGTCAATCCGACAATAGCGAAGTGAGGGGGTGCGACCGGTAAATCATATCATAATTTTCCATTATCATATCTTTCAGGTCTACCAGGTCATCAGGTATTATAAAATAATTTAACATTTAAAATTTTTTTTTTCTCATGGCAGTCATACATTGTCTAAATTTTCTGGTTCATAATGGATGCGGAAGTTTGTCTACAATTGCAACAAAACAGCAGTCGGCACAGATGTAATTTTCAGTTCATATTATAATATCCCTTGACTTTATATTATCATAAAGGACATTGTTTATTCATAACCATTATCAATCTTCTTTATCACCATCATTATCATTTTTATCATTACTGGTGTTTTCGGGATTTATATTTTAACATATTTTTTTTTTAAATAATTTCTCCTAATAGGTTATATATACTTTTAATTATTATGTCTTATATGTCCAATTATCATTATGATTTAGAAGTATCTAGTTGAACAAAAGAAGCTGCGACGGAATCTATGGTAGGCTCTTGCACTTATTACCTAATGTATTTTTCAATTCCGGTTTGCAAATGGACCTTTTCCAAATCTGAGCTGTTTGCCATTCGGATAGTGTCTGATGTGTCTGTATCATAACTCACAATATCATTATATTTGATGAAATTGTTTTATTGATTTTACTTCTAGATGATTTAAAAATTGCTTGTTGTTTTTTGTTGTCGTTGTTTGTTGTTTTTTTATTTGTCTTTAGCTCCCTTACACAGGAGCCATAATTATTTGGCCAGCAAAATAAAAGCGTATTGCTGTTATAAAATCAACATCAAGCAGCAAATAGTGACCATGGCAACAGTAAATTCAAATGTATATATGTTATTTTTGTATAATTTAACAAACTTTTTTAGGATACCTCAAATCAAGATTTGGGAAATTGTTGCTATCGCTGAAAACAAACAAAAACGTGCATAAGCGGAAACTACAGAACTCTACACTTTAACACTTTACAACATTTCTACATTTCAGGATCCACCAAAGGGAGATCATAAATAATAGATACCAGAGTGATTACAGTGTTTTTCATTTACATAAATACATACACTATTATATTAAATATTTCATGGGAATGGGAGGGACCATCAGGGCACCTGATTGAAGCACTCTGGATGGGGAGATGGAAATGCCAACTCCCCATTGTTAACAGTTTGTGAATAGAGGGCGGGCTCTTCTCCCCGCCCATTGGGGCATCCTCATGTTAGATAGCTTGCTCTTTTGACCAATTGTCCAATCTTGTTGTTGGAAGGAGATTCTTTATATCCCTGTGGATACGTATAAGTGATGTTGCCTATCGATCTACCCAACCCCTTTTTGGCCCTTCATACAATGGCATGATTAGGATAATCAGTGGTTATTAAAGCTTGATCAAGTCTAACAGCGAGGAGAGCTCACTGCTGTCGGACTTAGTTTCCGTGCTACAATGGGTGGTAGTACATATCATACATCATCATACATTCCTCCAAGGATTCTTCCAGGAGTTTCTTCTGGCATCTCATCGCCGATTTTTAAAAACATTCTATTGATGATTTAATTTTGGAGGAATCCGTGAACTTGTGAAGTTATGTGATTTTGAAGGAATCTTTTAAGGACAATTGAAAGAACTACTCACTTAAGATGATTGCTGAAGGAATTCTTGAAAAATTCTGATTGTTGAAAAAATCTAAAAAGAATTTTTTGAACGAATTTCAAAATTTCTAGTTTCAAAAACTTCGCAAGATAAAAAATGAGCACCCGAAAAAAAATGCACACCCGCTTAACATCTAGGCATCTAAAGATTAAAGATTTATTTCACATATTATGAAAAATAAACACAGATCAAATTTGCACAAACTCAAGCGAAACAGTCAAGCGCTGCGACGCATCATCACCATCAACTAGCTCCAAGCTAGAGCATCAATCACAATCACCTTGTTGGAAAATGCCAATAACTAAAATGACAACTGCAAATTTCCATGATCTGAGTTCAAGCTAATCGGAACGAGAGTACGTAAAGGGTGTTCCGATCAAAATTTGGTCAAACAGTCATGTGTGTAAGTCGATCAAAGTTTTTAATAATAAGTCAAATTCGTTTTCTTTTTTCAAGTTCAGTTAATACAAAATACGGGAGAAATATTCTGCACAGTTTCCGTTATACTGGGTCTTTCGTTTAACACCTGCCATAAGATTTTGTACAATCTCCTTGTCCACTTTATTCGTCGCAGAACGCCAGTTTGCAGTGAACTGTTTTTCGCTCACAACAGCTTTTTGAGTCTTCATAAGGCTCGGCTTGACGATGGCCCAATATTGTTCGATTGGGCAGAGCTCTGGCGTGTTGGGAGGGTTCTTATCCTTGGGCACCACTTGAACGTTGTTGGTAGCATACCGCTCCATGGCAATTTTTTCGTAATGGCAAGATGCCAAATCTGGCCAAAATAGAACGAAACAATTGTGTCACTTCAAGAAAAGCAGTAGACGTTTTCGTAGGCACTCGCTCAGATTAATTTCCTGGTTGACGGTTCCGGTCGCAATGTTAACAGTACTCTTCAAGCCACATGTACAGATAGTCTGCCACACCAGATATTTCTTCACGAACTTTGACAGTTTGATGTGCTTGAAAATATCTGCCACCTTTCTAAGCTTCATCGTCCTGTACCACGCAATCAAACTTCGTCATCATCGTCGTGCACAACTTTCGCGATCGTGCTTTGACCGACGTGTTTTGTTTATCGTCTTGATTTGGAGTTACTACTTTCTTGTAGTGCTCGTTTTTTAGCTCGTTTTTAGCCACTGGAGAACGGTGCCACTCCCACTTGAAGGTGCCACTCCCAGCTTCTTTGCAACATCTCTGACAGAGAGGTTGGAGTTACGCTCGAAACAGCGGGCTACTCTTTTTGTCGTC
The DNA here is from genome assembly GCA_034211315.2 of Aedes japonicus. Taxonomy (NCBI): domain Eukaryota; kingdom Metazoa; phylum Arthropoda; class Insecta; order Diptera; family Culicidae; genus Aedes; species Aedes japonicus. Next base: position 8,094 of record JASCZW010016507.1, on the reverse strand, counting down.
GCTGTGGCCTCCGGTTTTCGATTTCGCCCCGATCCAAATTTTCTAGTTATCGACAAACGTTCATCGATTAATACGGTGGTAACAGTTGATTTAGCCACATTCAATAATGTAACCACCTTGGCGTGAGAGTAGTTTGAATTTTCGCCAGGCACATGCAAAATTTTGATACGTTGCTTCTCTTCCTTTGATGACATTTTGATAACTGAAGCGCCAATCTCAAAATTCATATAGAGGAATGATGCTTCACGCACGCATCTTCAAATTGAGGGGTGTGCAAAATGATTTAATGCTCGGTGAAAGGAAATGCGTCAAGTTTAAGTCGACCAAATTTGATCGAAACACCCTTTATATAATAGGTCTTGCGAAACTGAATCAGACAAAGTCCGGCCAAAAAGCAAAAACTAATGTTGTTGCGTGTTAATATTACCAGATTGCTCAGATTTTATTCAGAGACCTTCAGGATATCAAAGATCTTAAGAAAATCCTCTAAATATTTTTTTCAAGACTTCTGAATATTTTAGAAATTATTTAGAAGGTTTCGTGGTGATCCACAGTGTTAATCATGAATGATTTGTTTCAAATACCAGTTTGCTCAAAACCTATTTCCAATGCCATCAGGATGTCAGAGATTTCAAGAAAGTCCCTTGCATGTTTTAAGACTTCAAGATGAACAGCGATTTATTACAGTATTCTAAATAACCATCAAAGTCGTCAATTACTCAGTCGATGAAGAACCAGCTACAAAGCATCACCATGCTGGAGATGCCTTATACTTGCCCCACAATCATACAAATGGTACCTTGTATTGAAAACTCTTAGCTAATAACTGAAGAAGTGCATATAAAAAACGAACATGAGCGTTAAGTCTCAGTAGAAACGTAACAAAGCCAAGAGGATGATAATAAACCATGCATTCAAATCACGCCTCACTCGATCAGAAGATCTAAGAACTTCTATGAAGTTCCGTGAATTTATTTGAAGTTTCGTGAATTCCGTTTAAGTTTTGTAAACTTTTTTGAAGTTCCGTGAACTTATCTGAAATTCCAAGGATTTTATTGACGATGCTTCCAATTTCTAGGTTACAATTTCTTTGAAGTTTTGAGGTTTCATCTGTAGTTGAGAGGACTTCTCTGGAGTCTCTGAATTTCTGGGAACTTTTCTGAAGTTATTGAAGGTTCTATGAAATTGGACTTCCATGCCACTTTTCAAGTTTACTAAAGCTCTCGAGACTTGACTGAAGTTCTCTGGAATTTGCTTGCTCAGTTCTCAGAGTTTCATAAAAGTTCTTTATCTTCACTGTAATTCAATATATATGCCAAAAATAATCAAAGTGTGATAATGTAGACCAACAATATTGCAAACAGCGTTACTTGGCAAAACTTAACGAGACAATCATGTGTCGTATTGTCAAACAGTGTAATATTAGCTTTAGGAAGATTGCGCATCAGAACCCGAACCTTTTCATCCGAGATGTGTTAAAAAAGACAAAACGTCGTATTATTTCGTTCGAAAAGTTAAAGAAGCGGCAACATATAAATTATTCAAGGTAATACAAACTCCGAAAAGGAACAAGAAGAAGTAGACCACACAGTTTGAAAAAAACTTTTTATTTTCTGCGTTATCTAATGCACAGAAGGGAATGCTGGAGGTGGCAGAAATTGATGAGATATTACATGTAAGTTTAAGCCAGATATCACTGGAATCCACTCTCTTGCATGAAATATTGTTTACGTTTACATTGGCTGGGCAATAAACGACAAAAAAATTTACGCGCTTGTTAAAATTCATTGCTTTTATATGTGCAGTTAAAAAACACGAGCACGTTAGCCGTACGACTAATTGCTGACAGTTGACTGCATGTTAAAGGATGTCGAAACAAACGTCAAAACAGACTTCAAGCAGCTTCCTTGTCACCAATTCAACCATTTCATGGGCAAAAAGTTCTCAAAGCCCTCTAAAAAGTATACGGCCTGGCAGCTCTACACAGAAAAATATAATTAATTTTAACAAGCGCGTAAAATTTCACCTCGTTTAATTCCAAGCCAAAGGAGGCGTAAACAATGTTTGCATACAACAAAGTATGCAATCTTCCATACAACAGGCTAGATTTAGGCGTTATCTGGCTTAAATTTACACGAAATATCCTATAATTTTCTGCCAAATCTAGCATTCCCTTTATGTGCATTAGATAACGCAGAAAATTCAATGTTTCTTATTATCTGTGTATGTACTTTTAGTACATAGTTTGCAGTACGTTTAGTAGTTCTTATTAAATGTTCAATCTGTACCGAATCGGCTTATTAGGAATTGCAAAACATATTAGTATTTTTTTTTAATTGCATGGTTTTCTAATCAATATATGTGTACTTAAGGATACAGTACGCCAAAAGCGTCAGCAAATTGTTAAATAGACAAACTATTAACGAAAAAGCCTTTATATATTACTTAGGACCTAATGCATTGTTCTGCTTTATTTATTAATTACATGGTTTTCCTAAAGCGACACAGATTGAGGAGGCTAAAAGACTTAAAAAACTAAAAACTAAAAAAAAAAAGTTTACAATTAACTGTCCTGTAGAAGCATTAACTTTGCTAATTTTTATTCATGTATCACGGTAGATATTTGAGCCGAATCAGGTCGAAATTGATCAGCCCCATATTTACTAACTACTTTCTCACAATTGTATTACCAATAACTTTGCTAGTGATGCGCTAATTGCCGTTTATACCTGGCGTCATCTGCGATTTTCAACATCACTTAAATTTGTCAAATTAGATCAAAGAAGAATAAAAAGAAGAAGCATAACAAGATAATAGAATAATTGAGAATTGAAATCGTTTGCGTTATGGTTGACAGTGGCCATTAGCAGATGATGAGTACGAATTTGGTTGAAAGTGAAAGAGAAAATCAACCGCGGCTGATGATTTAATTGACGGAAGTTTTTTTATTTACCACTTTCAGGGGCACAAAATCGGAATATGTGCAAATTACCCACGCTGGTTGGTTCTCGGCATCAAAAAAGGGAAATGCCGAATCAAGTTGAAAAAATTTTAATGGGTGAAGATTTTCTCCGCCCTTGTCCTTAAGACGAGGACAACTCACAGTTTCCGACAGGTATCAAGCTGTAATAAGTGGAAGATCAATGTTATTACCGCATGTTCGGCCTTTCACGTTGACCAGTTCGCACAAATTCATAGGTGGACAAGCCTAGTGCTTATGAATCTGGGTGAAACTTCGATAAAAGCGGTATTTCGGGATTAATCATTAATTTTATCGGTGGAACGCTTAAATCGATCTAGAACTGTCCGGGTTATGTTTTTACAACTGATAGGGATAGGAAGGATCGATAGCTCAAAAATTACACATACTACAAGGTTGACCCAATTAACTGAAGCATTTTTATGTTTCAGTGTAGAAGTCTCTCTACACACATTTATGCCATCTGGCGCCTGGTTTCTGTAACTTTTATTTGTACAAAAAGTTAACTCATTCTGTAAAAGTTCAACGTTTAGCTTTAGTTTTGTACTAAAGGGTGTCCACAGTTAAATTGCATCACTTTCAATAGGCTGTAACATTTCGCCCTCTGGGTTGATTTCAACAGAATTTTGGGTGAAATTACCTCAGCGTGTGTACAGTGCGTGAATTTTATTGTGAAATGTGTCGTAGTTTCGAAACTGGAGTCGAAGGAACAGCAAGTGCGCGAGAAAATTTTGTACACGCACCTCGGCAATCACTTCTTTCGCACGAAAGATGTTGAAAACTCACCAGTCTGCAGTACCTCGTGTCATAAAACGTTTCGGGGAACGTTTAACTATCGATTGGAAGAAGGGGAGTGGTAGAAAAAGTGTCCCGTAATGTATGAAAGATCACAAGCGAAAGGTTGCTGCCATTAAACGCAAACCCAACTACGTACACGACACTGAACAAGTCTGCTCATTGTAGACGAAATACGCGTATGTTTCAAGATAACCCGAGCAGGAACGAATTACTTGATAATAGGATTTGGTATTTAAGACCGCTGCGTAATAGATGAAATACTGTGAATAATATTTTAATAATAATATTATATGTAAATTGTTCGTACAATGTTATGCGAATACCAAATCAAGGTAAGGCAGTACCAAAATAGTACTTCTCAGGTATTCCCAGGTATCCCAAATATCAAGTTTTGTTATTCGAAAGATACTTTCCTTGCAATTCTTAGGTATTTTATCTCTTATGCTGTGCTCTTTAATACCAAGGCCAGTTATCAAGATCAAAATTAGCTAACCATAGCCATAGTTTGTATACCTTGAAATAAATTCTTGGGGCATGGCTTTGAAGAATGCTCTCACTCCTCAAAGGGTTTGAATAGAGGAAACTTTCAGTAAAACTCGATTCATTGCCAACAAAACAAACAATGACTCAACATCCCCTTTATCAGTCTAAACCGGATTCATTGCAAAGAAAACAAAGTATGACTCCGATAATGTTCATGCATCCCCTAGTCATAACCAATTGAAACTAAAGAACATCGAATAGAGAATGAGAATTCACATAAATGAATACTAATCATGTTCACAAGCGCGGAGCAGGAAAGCAGCTTAGAGCAGCATGTAGAAAAACAAAGGGATAGGCTTAGGGTAATTTCACCAGAAATCCCAACATCTCATCACGTGATGTTGCCAAATAATTCGACGTTTTGCGAACTTACGTAAAGAAAGTTAAGGCAAGAGCAAGATTGCTTGCTTACTTTGAACAGGTAAGACCCGTGTTAGGTTGTCTAACACGTACCAGAGTTTCACGGATTAGAGTTTCACACCGGTAATAGTAAATTTAAAGTGTCTGATCGTTTCAGAAAGAAGACAATGTAGAAATTCGCATCGAAATACCTTATTTGGCAGGTTATCTGCACCTGTGTAAAGCGAAGTGAAATTTTTGTGACAACAGGCAGCATCAACGGTGAAATTTACAAGACTGAGTGCCTTCAAAATCGTCTTTTGCCATTTTGGAAGTAGCACAATAAAAAAAACACTATTTTGGTCGGGTCAAACTCAAAGAACGCGTTGAAATAGTATGAATCTAATTCAGTTCAGTTTGTACATTTTGTTTAAAATACAAAGCTTCCTATTGAATGAATTGTTGTCTTGGAAAAAGTCTTTAAATTACCAGAAAACTTTGATTATTTAAACGTTTAATTCTGAACCGAATTTTTTTCCTCGAATACTGATTTTTAAACCACAAATTGATATTAAAAACAATTTAGAAATATTTATCAAGACTAAAATAACGAATGGAAAGGCAACGCGTCGTTGGCTCAACCGTTTAATGTGCTGTGTATCTCCCACCTGATTATGCCAATAAACAATGTTTCAAATTATTTTTTCAAACTGTTGAAATAATCATGTCAAATATGGAACCAAAAATTAAACTGCATATTTATGGCGACTTTATTAAACCGAATACGAATTTCATCACTGGCATTGAAAATGAATCCTTTCTTCTCCCAGTCCCAGGCGAAGACGAAACATTACAATTTCTAATAATTTCAATATTTCATAATTTGGCTTACATCAAATTAATCATATAAAAAGTCAGCAAAATGCATACTTAGGCCTTTTTTTGATGAACAGCGTTGACGACATTTGTAGGTATAAATTATTGTCACCTTTATGGAAAAATGAAGTATTTCACACAGCAATCGAATATTCAATCTTCATACACAACCCTACCTTCTCCAGCGACTGGGAAGTTGAGGAAGTGCTGGAGCAAAACTTAGATTTTCGACAATAAATAGGCAGAACTTAATAAGTATCGAAAGAAATGTCGACACTGAAGTAGACAAATTTCATTTCATTATTCAGTGCCTTATTTCAAAGACTTGATTGACTAATTGTCATCGAGAAGAATCAGGAAGCACAGAAAAAAATGTGTATTTTAACAGGCACGTAAAATTTCCCCTCGTTTGATTCCAAATCAAAGGAGGCGTAAACAACGAAATTGTTTGCAATCTTACATACACCATACAACAACCCTAGTAGCACACATGTTGCCATTTGGTTGAGATAACATAAATATGACATTCTAAGTTATAATCAAGTTACTACAACTAATTATGACCGTAGTGTGCTACTTGGGAATGTTTGTAATATTTTATTCAACAGGCTGAAGTCACGCGTTATCTGGCTTAAATCTACATGAAATATCGGATTATTTTCTGCCAAATGTTTATTTATATCTGTGTATGTAAGGCCAAATTTTTAATACTGCAACCTAGTATGAAGAATCCGTCCAAACACAATTTCTTTTATATGCTACTAGCTGAACCCGGTGCGAGCGTTGCTACGCTTGCAACTAAATGAAGGAAAATTCAATAGAACTGGCACGTTTATGGTTGTTTTTCGGAATGAGTTTTTTTTTCTTGACTAAGCAGGGGTTCAAACTTCTATCATAACATGCTGCTTACCCGAGAAATACACGGTTTGTGTTTTAGTAACTTGGATAATTCTCATGCTTCGTAGAAATTTGTGTTTCATTTGCATAGGAGCCCTCCCTTTCAGAGGGGGTGGTTTCTCAAACAACCATACAATCATTGCCTTCAAAAACTCTCAGATACCAAATGTGGTTTTATTTATTTGAATAGTTCTGGAGTTATGCAGAAATTTGCGTTTAATTGATATGGGAGCCCCCAGCCCTCAAAAAGGGGAGGGGTCTAGAACTGCCAAAGAAAGATTTCTTGCCTCCGAAAACCTCAACATGCCAAATTTGGTTTCATTTGCTTCATTGGCTCTCGAGTTATGCTAAAAATTGTGTTTCATTTGTATGGGAGTCTTCCCTTCCAGAAGGCGGAGGGGTCTCAAACCACCATATAAATATTTTTCTTCTTCAGAAACCTTCACCTGCTAAACTTGGTTTCATATGCTTGATTAGTTCTCGAGTTATGCAGAAGTTTGTGTTTCATTTGTATATGAGGCCTCCTTTCAGAGAGAGAGAGAGAGGGGCCTCGAGTCACCTTAGAAACATTTCTTGCCTTCAAAAGCTCCATCTGAGAAATGTGGTTCTATTTACTTGATTAGTTCGCGAGATTTGTGTTGCATTTTTATGGAACCCCCCATTCCAGATGGTGGAGAAGTCTCAAACTACCAAAGACACATTTCTCTCATCTAAAGACCTCCATATGCCTAATTCGGTTCCATATGCTTGATTAGTTCTCGAGTTATGCAGAAATTTGAGTTTTATTGGTTATGCAAAAACTTGTGTTTCTTTTGTATGGGAGCCCCCTCCCCCTACCAGAGAGAGCGAGAGGAGGGGTCTCAAACTACCGTAGAAACATAAATTGCATTCAAAATCCCCACATGCCAAATTTGGTTCCCTTTGCTTCATTAGTTCTCGAGTTATGCAGAAATTTCAGTATCATTTGTATGAGCCCCCTCCCCCTTTCTAGAGAGGGGAGGGTCTTCGAACCACCATAGAAACATTTCTTGCTTCCGGAAAGCTCAACATGTGAAATTTGGTTCCATTTACTTGATTAGTTCTTGAGTTATGCAGAAACTTTTGTTTCATTTGTATGGGAGCCTCCCCTTCCGGAGAGGGGAGGGATTTCAAACTAACATAGAAACATTTCCTGCTTCTAAAAACTCTCACATGCTAAATTTGGTATCTTTTGCTTGATCAGTTCTCGAGTTATGCAGAAATATGTGTTTCATTTTTATGGGAGCCCCCTTTTTCATAGGAGGGAGGGGTCTCTTACTACCTTAAAAACCTTCTCCGGTCCCAAAAACTCCTCCACACAAAATTTCACGCCGATCGGTTCAGTAGTTTTCGAGTCTATTAGGTTCAGACAGACAGACAGAAATCCATTTTTATATTACTAGATAAGGAGATTGAATTAGACTGTATTTCCACTTCCATCATATAAAGCGCGCTGCATGCTCATCAATTTACAGACGCTTGAGGAACGCCACGAATTTGCAATGCTTTTCTACACCTGTGAATTTATTTCACATCGTATGAAATCAGAAATACTACGCTCGCAATTGAATTTTTTTGCTCCCAGCCAGAATCTTGAAACACGGAAATTTTTCTTAGAAAAATCATACAGAACAAATTATGCA
>JASCZW010016506.1:0-18576 GCA_034211315.2 Aedes japonicus | reverse complement strand
AACTTCTCCATATTCTCAGCTGCTTTACCCATCTTTTTGCAGACCCTCTACGCCCAGTAGCGTTCGATGTGCCGAAGCTGAGGGCAATTTGGCTGATTGATGTCTTTCTCAACGAAATCTGTACCCTAATCCGTGAGCCAATTGATAGTTGTTTTGGAGTTATTCGGCGATGCTAAATCCGTCCAAAACAGTGGCGTGGCACTGTGCTTATCCTATAAAGCCAACAACCTCTTCTGCAGACACTCAGATAGATATCTGATAGATATCCGCATTGGTTTTTCCGGTAGTGTAAAAATTGGTAGACTTCATACCGCAGGAACATATTGCTTGCCATACCACCACTTTTGGATCCAACTTCTCCACTTGCATCGATCTTTCTGCATCGTTTACATCCTCCTCTGTGACGGAAGTTTTAAATTGTGGACTTGAAAGGGGTTTTGATTCCTCATTGTTATAAGTCTCACCGTTCCTCAAAATATAAAATGCTTCTGATCTGCACTTTTTTTTTTTGCAATTTCTGCTTATAAGTCGAATTATTAGTACACGACACTGAAGAAGTCCGCACATTGTAGACGAAATATGCGTATCTGTCAAGATACGCAATAAAAGGAGTTGGAAGTAAATGAAAAATACTAATCTCTTCTCATTCTCTAGTGAATTTTATGCTTCTTGTAGGTTGATCCGTTTCTTGATACGTTGAATCATTCCGACGTTGGTTGGCCAAATCACTTATCGAAATTGATTTTTTTTTCTTATGAAGTAGACAGTAGACAGCTGAACGAAAAAGGTACCAAATTGTGTTCCGTTTGCAACGTCGACACTTACAAAATCGAAAACTGCTCGTCGTTCAAAGGGCTGGATCTAGATGGCAGATGGAAGGCAGTGAAGGCAAACAAACTGTGCGCTCGTTGTCTCACGTCACATGCTCGGTGGCCATGCAAAGGAGAAGTTAGCGGAATCAACGACTGCCCAAAGTGACATCATCGTCTACTTCACTTCAAGCCTCCAACGAATTCCACAACTACTAGCGCGGTGGTTACAGTTCACCGTCAGCTGTCGTCGTCCACGCTTTTCCGAATCCTGCCAGTGACCTTATTTGGGGCAAAGAGACAATTCAACACCTTCGCATTCCTTGACGATGGATCGTCAGTAACACTCGTGGAGCGGTCGATCGCTGAAGCTCTCGGTGCAAGTGGAAAAGTGGAGACTTTAAACCTCGAGTGGACCGGAGGTATCAACAAGACGATCGCTGGAACAGAAGTCATTACGATGGAGATTTCCGAGGCAGGTGTTTCAAGCGATACAAGTTGTCCGAGGTATACACGGTCGACAATCTCGGCTTACCACAGCAGACCACAGACTACGAAGAGCTTGCTAATCGATACGCGCATCTCCAAAAGCTTCCAGTGAAGAGCTTCAGGTGTGCTGTACCAGGAATCCTAATCGGACAAAGCAACATCCATCTTCTCGCTACACTGAAGCTGCGTGAAGGAAAATTGAACAACCGGATTGCTACAAAGACCAGGATTGGATGCCCAAGTAGCACACTACGGTCATAATTAGTTGTAGCAATTTGATTTTAACTTACCAAGTCATATTTATGTTATCTCAACCGAATGGCAACAAGTGTGCTACTAGGGTGGGCAGTGTGTGGCAGTCTACGGAAGCCACGAGCCAATACGGTACACAGACAACTACATGTGCACACCGAACCGACCTTAGAAGACCTCCACGAGTACGTCAGCCGCTTTTTCGACATTGAGAGTTTGGGTGTAGCTCTTGTGCCTGCCGTGAAAGGTGTGGAAGAACAACGTGCGTACAGTATACTGGAAGCGACCACACGCCAATTGAACAGCGAGAAGTTTGAGACGGGCCTGCTCTGGAAACGCGACAACGTGGAGTTTCCAGATAGTAAGCCGTGAACGACGCTCAAGCTCTTGGAAAAGCGTTTAGCTCGAGGCACGACAGCGTTCGTCAACAAATAGTGGACTTCAAGGCCAAGGGCTACAGACACGAAGCCATAGCGGAGGAAATTGAAGGGTTCGGCCTGCGTCGTACTTGGTATTTACCGATTGGAGTCATCGTGAATAAAAAGAAGCCGGGAAAAGTTCGAGTGATCAAGGGTCCGCTTCTTTGCGTGATGTTTCCGTACCGAGAGCGTCAAGTCGCAGTATCCGCAGACATCAAAGAGATGTTTCTGCTAATCTCGATCCGGCCGGAAGATCGCAGCGCCCTACTGTTTCCCTACAGGAATCTTCCTGGACTGCCGATAAGTACCATGGTGACCGATGTTGCAATATTCGGAGCAGCCTGCTCCCCAGCACACTCGCAGTTCTTCAAGAACCTAAATGCCTCAGAACAAGAGGCAGAGTTTCCCAGAGGTGCAGCGGCAGTGAAGAAAAGGCACTACGTGGACGACTACGTGAACAGCCACGATACAGTAGAAGAAGCTATTGAAGTGGCGAAAGAAGTGATCGAGGTGCACAAGTGTGCGGGATTCCACATCCGGAATTGGATGTCGACCGACAGAAGCGGGGTGAAGCGAACCAGATGCCTGCAGAAGCAATGCTTTCGGGAAATTGGAATTGAACGGGTATTAGGATTGGCGTGGAGACAAGATGAGGATGTCTACACCTTTCCATTGCAGTTTGTCGAGAAGGTGCGTATGCTGCTAGAAAACACCAAGATTCCGACGAAAAGGGAAATGCTTCGGCTCGTCATGAGCATCTACGACCCGTTAGGACTAGTGGCGTCATTCGTAATCCACAGAAAAGTTCTCATGCAAGATGTGTGGCGGTCCAAAACAGGTTGGGACAGCTGTATTCCCGAGAAAATTGCCGCGCGCTGGACGGATTGGATCGCAGTGCTCAAGAAGATGGATGAATTGCGTATACCACGGTGTTACTTCTCAGGATACGATCCAGCGAGCTTCAAAACTCTGGAGCTTCACATTTTCGTGGATGCGAGTGAGCAAGCTTTCGCAGCAGTTGCATACTTCCGGATCGTAGACCAGGGACAGATAAGGGTCGCACTTGTCTCATCGAAAACGAAGGTTGCCCCACTTCAGGGACTCTCAATACCACGGTTGGAGTTGATGGTAGCATTACTTGGAGCTCGTCTACGCAGAACTGTTGAGGAAAACCACACACTGAAGTTCCAGAAAACCTACTTCTGGAGCAATTCATCAACGGTTTGTTCGTGGATCAAATCCGACACGCGTCGATATCGTCAGTTTGTCGCTTTCAGAGTCGACGAAATATTGAGCCTTTCAAAAATTGATGAGTGGCAGTGGATTTCGATGAAGATCAACGTTGCTGATGAAGCCACCAAGTGGGGAAAAGGTCCGTCGTGCAACGTGAACAGTCGCTGGTTTCAGGGTTCTGAGTTCCTCTACAGCAGCAGATTGGTCGATGACTCCAGACGATGATACGGACGAAAGTGACACGGAACTACGGGAGGTGTACGTCTTCAGCCATAATATTCGGCAGCCGATAATAGACACCAGCAGGTTTTCATGGTTTGAGCGAATGTTGCGTTCTGTAGCATATGTCCACCATTTCGTGGACAGCCTACGCTCCATAAAGGCCAATGGATTGGCGGATTCCGCCGGCCTGACGAGTGTGGAGCTTCAAAAAGCGGAAAGAACGTTGTGGTCAATTGCTCAGCCCGAGACGTTCCCTGAGGAAGTTGCGACCCTGAAGCAGAACTTAACTCGAAGCACTGACTAACAGAAGCAGATAGAAGCATCCAGCAGTATCGTGAAGCAGTCACCGTTCGCCGACGAGTACGGAGTGTTACGGGTAGGCAGTAGAGCAGCAGAAGCGGAGGTACTCACGTATGATGCAAAGTTTCCGAATATCCTTCCGAGAAACCATCGGATTACCGAACTACTGTTGGACTTCTACCATCGGAAGCTCGGCCACGCCAACGATGAGACCGTAGTCAACGAAGTACGGCTGAAGTTCCATGTGCCACGTTTGTGAGTGGAAATTCGCCTAGCCAGGAAACGCTGCATGTGGTGTCGCGTCTACAAGTCTTTACCCGTTGCTCCTAAAATGAGACCACTGCCTGCGGTACGATTGCAGCGTTTACCTATGTTGGAGTAGATCTTTTCGGACCGTATCTAGTGAAAGTTGGACGCAGCGTGGCGAAACGATGGGTCTGCGTATTCACCTGCCTTACCGTCAGGGCCATTCATCTTGAGGTAGTTGCCAGTTTGTCTACGGATGCTTGCAAGAAGGCGATCAGAAGGTTAATAGCATGACGGGGATCTCCTCAAGAAATCTACTCTGACAATGGCACGAACTTCATTGGAGCGAGTCTACGGATTTGGGGAGCACCTTTACGAACGCCCAAACGCAATGGCGGTTCAACCCACCGGCTGCGCCGCATATGGGAGGCTGTTGGGAGAGAATGGTTCGCGCAGTGAAGGCTGCATTGGGGTGTGTTCCAGTAGTGCAGAAGCTGGACGACGAATCGTTTGCAACGGTGTTAGCTGAAGCAGAAAGCATGGTCAACTCCAGGCCGCTTACGTTCATCCCGCTGGAAACGGCGAACCACGAATCATTGACCCCGAACCAGAGCTCGAAAAAATGGACACCCGTCTTGAACGATGAGAAAAAAAAATATTCAGTAGGTACAATTTTAGCTCTCTTCATTTCGTTCTATCAGTCACGCAATATATTCGTGTTTACAATTTTGCTATGCTCAGTCATTCCGTTGTCCTCGTGTTCCACACAACTCATTCACACCACAGCAAAGGACACGGCTATTCAAGCCTCAAGAGATTTTGGTTCCTTGACTGAATTTTCTGTTAACCAGTCATTCATTTTCGCGTGAGTGATATTTTGTTTGCCACAGGATTTCAAGTATTCCCGAACATGGCTGAAGATAAAGGAAGTCAAAAGGCCAAATGGCCGAAATCGCTACAGAGTTTGTGGGGCATTTGTTCGAGAAAAGGCATTTGCAGGATCGATTCGAAAAGCTTTGGTTTTTTTCACTTCATTGATTCTCCAAATGAATGACTGTTCTTTCGTCTTCACGGTAGAACGTTGAAATTGAATGAGTTGTTTGCACTTACGTACATTCACTGCTTTCTGGAACGAATGAATGATCAAAGTAAAACAACACAAAACAAGTTGACTCATCTTGCACAAGAGATTCATGAAGGCAAATTTGTTTTTACTTCATGTTCGCTAGGAACTCTCTCAAGCTCTGCCCCGAACCACTTTTTGCTGTTAAGTTCGAATGGCGTACCAGAACCCGAAAAGTTTCCGACGGATCCAGGGATGGCGCTGAACAGTAGTTGGAACATGGTGAAGCATACGCTGGATAGCTTCTGGCGCCGTTGGGTGGTGGAGTATCTACCAACCATCATACGTCGGACGAAGTGGTTCAGGGATGTGAAGGCGATCGAGGTTGGAGTTCTCGTTCTGATAGTGGACGAAAATGTGAGGAACCGGTGGATACGTGGACGAGTGATCCAAATGATTCCGGGACAGGATGGCGTGCCGCGTATAGCGGAAGTGCAGATATCGGGTGGGACGTTGAAGAGGCCTGTCACGTGATGAGGTGTGGTGACGCCGGATCAGATGATAAGGCGACACGGGGGGAGGATATTCGCCGCAACAGCCCACTGTGAACACCGATCGTCGTGTGCGCCCACCTATGCCCACTGGATCGTTTGACAGGCGAGAAACTTCAAACGTGATGAGAAGAAGAAAGCGATAATCAACAGACAGTGATAAAAGAATTGTTTACGAGCTCTAAAATAGTCGGTGATAATTTGATTAATTGCGAGAAGTAGGAGTTATTTTTGATTATTATTAATTACAAAGGTGAATTAGATAATTTGTACACTTATACCTAGATTAAAACTTACAAGCTAATTACAGGACAGGCTAAAATTTGTTCGAAATACATTGTTGTGTGTGAGATAAAACCATAGTACGGAGACTGAATTGTGAGTAGATGAATGAATTGATTAATGAGCCTATCCTAAAATATAAAACATTTTAGCTTGAGCTGATCAAAACCTAAATTCGGGTGTAAAAATCTCGCTGAAAGAACTCCCCATCGAATCTCCCGCAACATAGAGCTACCACTTTCTTATTCAGGATAGGGTTGAAAGAACCGGGTTTTCTGCCTCTTCCTGTAAGTTCATCGAAAGAACAGTGTTCCCCAAACTTGGTAATGATTGATTTTGCACTTGTTTGATGAATTCCAAAGCGCATAATTACACCATTTTCATGTAGCCATGTGCCCAAAACTTTAATATTCACGTCTTTTTCAATGCTCGACACTTGGAAACGTTGAATTTAAACCGTGCAAACAAGTGAACAAACGAAAGATGACAGTCAAACGCACAGCATGCTATGATGAACACATTAAAACCATCATAAATACAACGCAAATGTATGTGGATAGCTTATTTTCGAAATATTCCTTATGGATGCTTAACAAGAGTGAATTAGTCCGTCTGACATAATGAAATACAGGTTTTTGGTTAAACACAAAAAAAAAAAAATTTCAACATAGTCTCCATTGAATTGAATACCCTTTGTCCAACACATCTCCCTTTTTAAATCATTTCCGAAAATGTAAGATTGGTCAAGGTTTTCATACAAGGTGTTTGTTCATGAAATGATTTCATCGTTAGAGTCAAATTTCATTCACTAAGTCATTTGTTCGGGTTTTTGAACAAAAAATAGTCATGATGAATCCTAGAGGGTTTGAGCTGTTTAGTGGAATACCTGTAACTAGAAATTTGAAGAAAAATTAGTATCTTCCATTTAATTCCAACTACCTTTGCTTATCTTCGACAGATACGCGTATTTCATCTACAATGTGCAGACTTCTTCAGTGTCTCGTACTAATAACTCTCCTAAGTCGAGTTATTAGTCGTTAAATCCGAAGAATAGGGTAGACGACGGATTAATTCGTAGCCCAATTCATGGGTTTTTGTTTTGGAAGTGTGCACCCTAGGATTGTTCTTGTGGAAAAGGACTTTTATCTTGGCCAAATGCGACGTTTTTGTTTTTTTTTTTGAATTTCTTAATAAATTAACAAAATGTTCGCCATTAATTGATTTCTCCTTGTTGAAGGTAGTCAGAGTGCATTATACCACGTGCATCCATAAAAACGGCAACCATGACTTTATTAGCTGACAAACTCACCTTGGCCTACTTTGGCGTCGATTTACCACGAGAAACCCGATGATTGCTGTTTGGTGTCTAATGTGTTGTGGTGGATCATCATGTCATCTATGGTTATAAAATGGTGCAAATATGCTTTTCCGAATGCTGTAGAACATTGTCAAACTTGGCACCCATGCGGAAAGTTTTCTGACACCCACAATCTTAGAAATAATGAATATTACGAGTGATGTAATCCTTGTTGCGCGTAACTACTTAGAGATGGAAACATAAATATGACTCAATTGTATGTTCTATTTAATGAATTGTTAAATCTGAACTTGAATCTCGAAATAATAAATACTGTAACTCTCAAAATCACGGATTCTAAATTTTCAACAGCTTCTTCAAGACTGGGTTTTCAAAGCCTGAAATTTACATAATCGTTTACTTTGTTTTATATAAAAACATCAGACCTATTTTGAACGCAGTGTGTTTAACACGTCACAACAAGTTACAAGTTGAAATTTCTTCTCTCCCATGATTGATTTAAAAACAAGTACTCCAAGTTAAATAAAATGTTTAAAAGATTGAATTTCATCGCACGTTAATGTAACGCTGGGCAAAGTGAGCAGCGTAACACGCGGAGTTCATTACAGTGTTCATCAACATGTAGCGAAAACTTCTATGATCTTTATATATTTTCTGAAGATGGTCAATGACCGGGTTTTGCACTAATTAATTGAAATGCTTTCAAGCATTTGGAGATGAAAATTTATCCTACACACTACCAAAATGTCGTGTAAATTTCTATCCCATGAGACCGAAACATACAAGCGTCCTTTAGCACATGAGAATGAGTTGAAGGAAATGAGAAAATAAATTCAATCAAACACATTTTTCGTCGACTAGCGTGTGTGTCAGTTGCAGGAGACATAATTTAACATGAATTCTTTCTTAACATTGTTTACAAACATGAATTACGCCCCGTGTAATATACATAATTTCTAAGTGCGTACACAGATAAAAAAAAACACTGAATTTTGTGCGTTATCTAATGCACATAAAGGGAATGCTAGATTTGGCAGAAAATAATGGGATATTTCATGAAAATTTAAGCCAGATAACGCCTGAATCAAGCCTGTTGTATGAAAGATTGCAAACAATATCATTGTTTACGCTCCTTTGGCTTGGAATTACACGAGGGGAAATTCTACGCGCTTGTTAAAATTAATTATTTTTTTCTGTGTACAAGATAATATTGTGGATCTACTTGGGTGCAAAGGAGCGGTCTGTTAGGCCGAAATTTGCGTATGTTTTAAAATTTACAAGAGCATAAAAACTCGAAATATTAATTACATGACATGACGTAAAACTAAGTTGAGGTATAGAAAACGGTGTTTTCCAAATATTGCTACTGTTAATTCAAATAAAAATGCTTTTTAATACCAGTTTCTTAATGGATCTAGTTCTAGTTTCTTTCAGAAAAAATAAAGATCCGACTCTTCAAGGCTATCGATTGAAGTGGTGAAAATTGGCACTGCTTTATCTTGTAGGTCGTTGGCCTTCACCAAATTACACAGATAAAAAAAAACATTGAATTTTCTGCGTTATCTAATGCACATAAAGGGAATGCTAGATTTGGCAGAAAATTATAGGATATTTCATGTAAATTTAAGCCATACAACGCCTGAATCAAGGCTGTTGTATGAAAGATTGCAAACATTGTTGTATGCAAACATTGTTTACGCCTCCTTTGGCTTGAAATTAAACGAAGCAAAATTTTACGCGCTTGTTAAAATTAATTATTTTTTTCTGTGTTTATATTCAAGATGCCTGTTGTCATGTTCAGATTAATGAATAGTATAAACAAATGGACGTAACCAGCGTAACCGGGTTCGTGAATAATCGAAAAAGTTTAATGTGAAAACATTCTTTCCTTTGCTCCGAATTTTCTTTGATGCAAGACCACAGTTGTAATTATCGATCATTTATATTTACGAAAAATGAATTTTGACAAATTCACAAATGACTACCTCGTTTATTTTAATATCCACGTTAATTTTTTATGTTGCAGAGTGAGTAAGAGAGAGAGTGAGAGAGAGAGAGAGAGAGAGAGAGAGAGAGAGAGAGAGAGAGAGATAAATGGCAACTCAATCAATAATAAAAGAATCCCAAAATGCAAAATAGGGGCATCAAGCGACTTGAGAAATAGTGAATAATAGCTTTTAACATGGTGACAGTCATTTTATTTTCATTACTACACCTTTATTAAGGCGGTTGAGATTGAATCCTCAATGAGTAAATTGAATCCTCAATGAGTAAATTCAACTCCACTAGATTTTAGCTTGTTGTGGAAACCAAATAATCGTTAGTGACCTCCGATATGAGCAAACTGGACTCAAATCTATTCTAATTTAGTTTGTTACGGTACACTGGTGACAATTACGTTTCTTTTCAGCGAAGCCCAAAACTTCTTAATGGGTCTTATTTGCGGACAATTTATAGGATTCATCGCCTTTTCCACAAATTGGACATTGTTCTCTTCATACCAGTCCGAACTGGCAAGCGCATAGTAGCAGGATGCCAAATCAGGTCAAAAAAGTGTCGAACCTTCGTGTTTTAGAATTAGTGGCAGAATTCGTTTCTGCAGGCATTCCTTTCGGTACATTTCGGCGATCATATTTGCGGAGGTGAAAAAAGGTGTCGATTTCATACCGCACTGGCAAATCAACAGCTCTTTTCCAAATTTTTCGTAAAAAATCGATTTCTCCGAATTTGGGACATCCGTTCCACGCTTCACGGTGTAAAACTGTGCCACTGGAAGTGCCCTGTAGTCCAATGTGGCGTACGTCTCGTCATCCATGATAATCAATATGTCATTATTGCTCAAAACGTCCTCGAACAGCTTCCGAGCCGGAGTTTTCACAGAATCCGCCTGAATTTGGCTGCGCTTCGGACATTTTTGTTACCGGTACGTCTTAAGGGAATTTCGCTCCTTTGCGCGTTGGACCAATTCAATGTTCGTTCCACACTTTTTTGCGCAATCCCTGATGGATACCTCCTTTTTTCGTTCAAAAACTTTGCAAATTTGTTTGTCCAAATTTGAGTTTGACGCACCTGATTTTCTACCACGGCCGGGTAAGTCCTTCAATGTGTTATGCATAACAAACATGGTTGATATCATTTTGGACCTCACAGACAACACCACTTTTTTGTTTTGCTAGTTTTCTTAGCGACAATCTCTTTTCAGTGCAGTACATGGTCACAATCGATCTTCGCTTTTCTTCCCTAAGACCTCGCATTGTTCCGCTTGAAGTGAAACTTACTTTAACTTTTAATGAAGGTTTTCGTTTGTTTACAAGACAAGCAACATATTGACACTATAGCTGTCAAAACAAGTCATGTTCTTTTTTATACAGAGCCTCAAAGGTGTACTCATAATTAACGATGCAGTCCTTAGCAAACTCTCAGTAGGCTGTCCGAAGCCAACTAGACCTTCCTTTATCTCGATCTGACGATTTTCATCAATGGAAAAACAGTTGTCATCCATGACTTGGGCCAGATAACCACGAATTCCTCATTCAGCCTACAATTTGTCTGGCACCCTGTTTCCCCCCTTACCCTAAGAGGGTGATCATTCAAAATTGAAACCACTGAGCCATGTGAGACGCCCGTTGCTTTCACAATCTCGCCCAATTCCATAACGTGATATTTTGCAATTGTTTGAGATGTGGAGTCCTCAACTGAGCGTTCAGAACATTTGGCATCATCCGTGCTTTTGTGCAGAGTCCCCATAGTATTTATCAAGCATAGGCTTGATTTGAGTTTTTTTTTTTTCAAAAAATAAATGAGTAAACGAAGATTATTGTATTCCATTTTCTTCTCAAAACACACAGCAGTCTGCTATCAATGGATGACAATGACAAACTGATTGACGAAAATTTTGACCGAAGTAAGCTTATAGTTGCCTGTTAACAGGAGAAGTGCTGCCCTTTTAGTTAAGAGGCGGGAATTAAAAAATAAAACGAACTCATTGACTCCTCATACGCATAAATAGTGTCTTTGAATCATCATTTCAAATTCATGAAAATATCATAATTCATCACACCCAGTAAGCATTTCCCCGGCAACCATCCAGAGCCTGCAATCTGATTCACTCACACAGATAACCCAGCTTGCCCGGTTAGAACCATACGCGATGATTCAGCTAAGCCTTAATTCTATTTTCAATTTCAATAAACCATAAATTCCTACTCTTACCATCGGCAGCAAAACAGCGAAACCCACCAGCAGTATGCCACTACAGTAGCGGTAGCAGCAGCAGCTGGCGGTCGACTAACCGAAAAATTGTAAAAAATTCAATCTCTGCAACTGTGCACTGGTGATTTTTGCAGGAAACTCCTCTGCCGCCAAAGCGCAATAATTTTATGTTGCAAATTCACTCCACTCGCTACGCTCTCTAATGGAAATGCCAATACCAGACTACCACCGAGTGCGATGATCAGCCTTGCGTTGGTTAGACATTTTTCGCCAAATATTCATTGCATTTATGGTTTTTCGGTTGACGGCAAGCAACCCCACATCATCACCAGCAATCGACCGGGGATGTGCGAGCTAAGTTGTTTAGAATCCCATCGCAGCATCAGGGCTAGAAATTCAAGGGTTAGACCCAGCACCGCTTCACAGTAGCACTCACACTCAGCATGTGACCAATAATTCAACCTGAATATATTGCTTCACCCCGTGACGGCAACGAAACGGGCCGGGAGGAATGTGTATGTTTTGCAGTGATAGAATTCTTCGGTACACTGCAACCCCTTTTCTACTCACCGAGTGCTTGCGGAACGGATGCTGCGATTTCCAACCCTCTTTTTACTATGCGATTTGCAGGAGCAATGATGGAAATGTTGGAAAGATTTTCGACCGGCGGAGTGGTTCCCGATTGATCTTTGCAACTCTTTCCAAAGGCAGCACGTAATCCATTGTCGGATGGCTCGGATGTTGGAAGGGGTGGTAAGAGGTGATGAAACCGAAACCAAAATGAAAATGCATGGAATAAACACATAATCTGTATAATGCGATAATGCAACGAAATAAAGCAATATTAATACCCGTTGAATTGCTTTATTGTTGACGCTGGCGAAGAAGCAATTGATTTTTTTTGTGTACATGGCCGTGATAACATTTGGAATTTGAAGTAGAAAAAGGTATTTACAGATACTCTAGACTTGATCGGTACACACGTATGTGTTCAACGCCACAACTTATTGTTAAAAAGATGAGCGATGTGTGACTGATGTCACAATAGGTGAAAAAATATATAAATCTGCCTGCCGCACGAAAGTTTGGCACGATTGTAAATGTGCGGAAGTGATTTCAATAAATATTAACTTCGCGCAAATGTTACCTTCGGAATTTTCCACCGTCGCACATAGGAGTAACGAGATCAAAATCCTGGCCGAAATAAAGTCTCTACATTAGAACTATATTCAGCGTAGCTATTGGATTGAAATCTCATACAAATTAAAACTGCATTTTTTCCCCTCAGATATGTTATCTGGTCGCGATGGGTGGGTCTACGACGTCAGCACTAAGATGGAAACGAAAGACATATCCTGACGTGTTGGTATCACATGTTGATTATTTTGATTTTATGCCACGTCACATATCTGGCATTGATGCACTGATTTTACAGATGTGATCCAACGGACATCCTGTCGTGAAGCTTTGAATGCTGGTGCAGTCTGGTAGGGTTCTTCCCTCAGTGATATTGCTGTGGGATTTCTTTTTGACTGCAACACCTTTCTTATGTGTTTGCTTACGTGATGAGCCGTTACCACGTTTAATTATAAATATAGCTAGACATATATAAATTGATAGACAATGTGTTCAAGATTATTAACATTAGAAAAATGACTGTTGGATTCACTGAGTAGAAGTTTTATCGAAACTAGGAACGTGGCGCCATTCTTATTTTGTTTTTTTTTCTCATTTCATAGAGCCATAATGAAAGTACCCCACATTATAACAATGGTATACAAACAATCTTTTAACGACTTTATTCTCGATAAATTTATAATAATAGATAGGGAATATGTGTGATGAAACTTAACCCTTAAATGCGCAATGCTGCTTTAAATCAACAAACCGGAAGACACTTGAAAATAAATTAATTCTATCCAATGACATTGTTATAAAGACTTCGATGAAGCACTCATGTAAACTGGAAGCACTCAATCGAAGCATTTTGTTAGTTTAACAGCAGGGAACGTGTTTAGAAAGATATTATTTTTTTATGGTAATCCTTTAGTGTCAGACTCCTTTAGTATGAGACTACAGAAATCATCCTCTGAAGACTGAAGACTGAAATGGACATTTCCCAAGTAACAATTTAAATGCAAATTGGTTTTATTCATGTTTTATGGTAGTTTTATCAAAGCATTATGGAGATCATCTGGTTTTATCTGGGCATTTTCCAAGTAAAGGTGGTTTTAATTGATTAACAGTTCTTAAGAGTGATTTAAGAACACTTGAAGAAACCTCCATAAAACTACATCATTTATAAGTGTAATTCACCTTAAAAGTAATTTTATAAAATACTTGAGTCCCCTGTCAAGACATCGATTAGCAACATTCATAAATCCTGATAAAAGTTTTGAAAAAGTTTTATGACATTCTTCTTTAAGATAAATGTATCTTGAAAATGCTGCCATAAAACGTTCTTAGAAAAATTTGGTTTCGAATAAGAGCTCATACTCTTGAGAAAGAACATTAAGTGAAAAATAAACAAACTGGACAATGGACGCCCATTGGTGAAAGAAAATATAAAATAGTGGACCGTTCAAGCGGAAATTCAAAAAAAACCTATCCAATATATTGAATACTCCTTCATCTCAGCCACAAACGACATATTTTTTTAGCATCACTAGATTCGATTGGATTCACAGCCTACTGAGACAAACTTATCAGAAGGGTCTATGCGTTATGCGTCCTATTTATTTTGTAACGAATCAAATTAAATGGTGCAATGTTGTCGCCAGTTGAAAACCGGAGAATCATAACTCATGATTATTGATTTTATGCCAGTTGTTGCAAGTCTAACGTCCCAACGGTTATCGCGTTATCGTATGTCCACCACCGTTAAATCTAAAGTCGGAAGTGGTGCGCTGGTATTGCTCAATGATCTACTTCACAGCGCACTTCATCCGACGTTAGGTTTAGCATTTAGATCAAGAGGAAAAATCATTTTCGCTCAACTGATGTTTCCGCCATGAGCAATATTTATTATCTGTTATTATTCCCAAAACCATTGTTAGCAAATTCGTAAATTATCATTCTGTTTTTTTGTTTTTTATCGACTTACGCTGGTGAATAAAAACAATAAATTATAATCTGTCATTATGACTCAAGAACAATCAATTATGCATAGGCACTTTGATTTGCACGTTCACATTTTCTTTGTTTATGATGTGCCTTTTTCACACTGATTTTATGGCTATCGTACGAAAAACTTGTTTACCTTGAGCAATTCAAACAAGTGTTATTCAAGCGTTACTCATCTTTTTCAAGAATAGAACAAATAAAGATGAACTTATCGCGCTCCTCAAAAAATCTTGTTAGTCTTGTTAAGAATAAAGTTTTATTTGCGTTTTATGGTAAGTTTTAGATAAAACCATTGAAAAAATGGCGAGCGTGGCTATTCTGGATTCCCTCGGAATGGTAGCCATTTTCATAAGTATGCAACAAAACTCTCAGTTTTCCAATGGTACGAACAAACAATGCTGTTTAAAATACATTTTGAAACATAAAATGGATTGAAGACACAATTTATTCAAGATCTAAAAATTTATCAGCCTTTTCACCTAATAGTTGATTTTTTTACTATTTGTTTATTTTTTAAATAAGTCAATGTTCTAGCAATAATTCAGAGGCGCATTAAAATTTTCGAACTTTTATGTTATGAAACACCAATAAACTGAATTTCGCATGAAAAGTTCATCAAACGCAGGCAAAAAACAAATGCATTTATGGTCACCTTTAAAATTAATTTACATACTTATCCACTTTGTAAGATAAATATAGTAGCTTCCACTCAACTTTAAACAAAAAAAACGTCCCCATTCTGCAGAACGAATCGAAAAATGGAATCTTCAAAGCATATTTGTGACAGACTGAAAGTGTTCTTAAAGAGGAAAATTATAAAACTATCAAAACTTGTGGTAGTTTTATCATAGTTTTAAGTATGTCTTGAATGTTATTACAAGTATGTACCGATAAAACTATCAAGTTTCAAGCGAACCTTGGGAAAAAGTCTTGAGAACCTCCTGTAGTATGGGCCTTTTGGAACTTAAGAGGTTTTATGGCTGTTTTATCGATGTTATGTAGAATATCTAGTTTTATGCGTGGTTTTATCAAATGAGTCTTGAAAACTTCTTCAAGTGCACTTTAAATTGAATTTGTTACTTGGGTTAGAAGTAAGGTAAACATGTAATCAGGTAAGTTTCTGAAATCATAACATTTATTGAGGTTGACTTCAGTACCAGTAGTTGTCGATATAGATTGCTTAATAAGTCTGTATGTCAGATTTTATCAAAATTCACTTCGCATTTATTATAACAGTTGTCTAACATTTATACTTAAGATTTCTTTAAAGGATTTGATTTTCAATCAAAAGGTTCTATTTTTGGCTGAAAAAGTTCCTAGTAAACAGTGGTGGCCAATATAATCAATACATCTACAGTTTTTCATACAAAACAGTCATATTTGACACTCTCTATGTCTAGACAATAGAAGTAACCTGAATTTCAAACTGTGTTGAATTCATAAACTGTGACTTCAAAGTCTTTAGAATTACCACCATATTTGAAAACTTTATTTACTCACCCATGTTTGAAAATTTTATAACCATTTATTTTCTTTTTCAAAATAGTTTATTTCATAAGCATGAAATATTTTGCCAAAGAACTCATTCTTGTTCAACTTTTCAATTTAAAATTATTTAAAAACTAATTTTTGGCCAAACCTTCTAACAAGGCAAATCTGATGCCATTATGTAGACTGTACTTGAAAATTTAAAAATTCAAAAGGGTGCAGTTATTATTTTCCCTATACTGTAGTTGTTAAACTTTTGATAAACCTTCATTAAATTTCGAAAAATTTCCATGGAATTTCGATGCCCTAGAATACTATTAGTTCCCCATGGATATTTCTTTCTGAACTGCCGTGAAGTTCTCAATAGGTTTTGATGAAATAAACCTCGGCAATCTCCTTCAAAATTTTTTAACTCTCCTTAGAAATTTAGCTCGATATAACTTATAAATTTTCATTGTATTGTTCATAGTATTCCACTTTAAAACAAACTTGGTTGATGATTTGCTCACAGATCTTTCAAAGAGTTAATCAATAAGAAACTTAAATTGAATTCCATTGAATGGCTTTAAAATATCCATATTGTAGAAACCGAAAAATAATCTCTGAATTTTTAAATTACTGTTTGTTTTTTTTATTTTTAATTCCTTTATTATCAAGATTTTCAGTCCTGGGCTGGTTCATCTCCCGTCGTAGTCGCTCAAATAACTTTTGGGTATGTTTCGTAACTTTTGTCCGGGGTGAGATTTGAACTCGTGACTTTGGCGTGAGATGTATGGATGTTAACCACTGTTTTTTTTAACTACTGTTACTGTTACCTGTTTTTTTTATTCAGTGATATTTTGACTGAAGATAAATTTAGTTAGTATAATTCGAGAAGTAAAATTGCTATGTTTGAAAAAAAAATGGTATTTATTTTATCTAACAATAATTATTGATTTACAGAGCTCCGTACAATCTGGACAAACGAACAAAATGAAATATGAAAAAATTAAGAGATAGGTAGGTATATCCTAATACTTCAGATATTTGGTTTTTTTCAAGAAAACATAATCGTGGAACAGGTTCCAGGTTTTCCATTTTTAGATCATTTTAATAGTTATTTTGTAAAAATATATTGGATTCCCTGACCACGGGTATTAAGGACAACATCATACCCTAGATATTTTCAGAGTTTTTTGTAAGGAGCAACTTTAAGCTAATCTTTTCCTGCAACCAAGTGTCAATATCTAGAGTTAGCTTTTAGAGAAAAATACCACAACCGTGCCAATGTGAATTTTGAGTCGGTTTGCAGGCTTGGGTTGTAAATTAATCAATGTAGGAAGAGTGTACTAGACACAGATAGCATGTTGATGGCCGGGTTTATGTGGAAGAGTACCGATGGTGGCAGCTGCGGGTCCAGGAGGACTCGGCCATCTAGGATATCGAGGAGAGCTGGTTTGCAAAGCAACAAATAATTTATTTCTACCATATTTTGAAGACAATATTTCAAAAACATATTTATGTAATGAAACAAATGAACAAACATATTTATGTCTTGAATTTAAAGTGATTGTAACATAAGCGTCGAAATTATTTATTTGACATTTTTTAAATCTGTTCTATTTAACAGTATAAATTAAAAGCTCTTTATTCAATACCTAGCTCAATTTAATGGTTGTAGTTTTATTTAATATTTGCTTGCTTTTTCATTATTGTGTTAGGACGCGAGTAAGGTTGGGAAGATTGTTACCATCACTTTAAATTTCAATTGACGAGGATTTAATAATGCAACAAGAGGTAGGTTGGGTTTCGGTAAGTGAACGGTTGGAAGTGCATTGACTTACTGTAGCTGCTTTTACATAGTCAAGTAATTTAATTTTATAGTGTAAAATTCCATGTAAACTATTCAAGTTGAAATTTGTATACATAGCAATTGGGTCTTTCATGATGTCCTTCTATATGAGAAGAGTGAGACCGTGTAAAAACCAGCGCAGTATATGCAGTTAAGTTCTTGGTCCATTCATATTGTATCAGTCTATAAAAGCAAATGAGTCCTATACGAATAACATGCAGTGGAAGATGCGTTGGAAATAAGTATTCCTTGATTTTATGATGCAACATAGAGACTGATATGCTTTTATGGTAAGTTATTTGAATTGTTATTTTTTTTTTGTGAGATCCTTCCTCATTTTATTGCCCACAACTATTTTATTAGGAACAGTAGAAATTTGCAATATCCCAGTACATTAATCAATGCAAATAAAAACAAAAATAAATGTGTTTATTGAATCTAAAGTTCAGTATAGTCGTGAAATTTCCTTTTTGTCTTAACTTTGTTTTTATAAATCATTTATGCTAAAAATTTCTGTTCCTTTAACAACTATATAACGGAGATTCCCAAGGAGGGTAGCCTAAGGCAGTCGAAGGATTTGTTGACTGTACAAGGGTTAGAGTCGCCAGTCCCTTGTCATGCGAAGACACGCGGCCTTCTGGCCGTAGTCTTCCGAAGGTCCTCACTGAGATCGGCTGACCCTGCTACAAGAAGCCATCACGTAGGCTATTCTCTCAGAACAGCCTGCTGAGAATAGTC
>JASCZW010016505.1:0-18576 GCA_034211315.2 Aedes japonicus | reverse complement strand
AAATAGATTCCAGATAAGACGTCCGGACTTTTCCCTCTCCCCCCATTTAATAATGTTCCTATTTTTAGTTTTTGTTTCCGTTTGGAGTGTAATTTGTTGCACATTTCGCCATTTCGGTGCTGTTGTTGCGATGTGGGCGGTGGGCTAGAGGCGAAAGGTGAATCACGTTTTACCGGCCTTGCCCTCCCCTCACTTTGCTGCTTCAGTGTTGGTTTGGGTGATGGATAATTGAGCACGATTTGGATCGGGGGGTTTGAGGTTTTATCAGCAGAACCACGTTTCTCCGACCTAGTCCTTCACTCCTATTGCTCCCTGGTTTATGTCTTGCTGTTCTGGCGATTTTGTTTATTTGATCGTGGTCGTCTATTACTCCCGACTGATGGCCCCTGGCCATTGGTAGGAGAGCGAACAACATGAGCTTCCAGAGCTACATTCTCGCCTTCGTAGATTTTGTAGAAAAGGTCCGCCTCCTTGAGGAAACATAAAAGTTGTGCTGCCCTGTCATCGCCGAGGGCGTCTCGGATGCTGCCCGTTATCCCATGTGGGATACGCAGCTGCTCGTAGTTTGGGCACACGCAAAGGATGTGCTCAACGGTTTTCCGAACTTTGCAGTAGTTGCATTCTGCGTGAAATGGACCACCGCCAATGTTG
This sequence comes from Aedes japonicus, assembly GCA_034211315.2. Classification (NCBI taxonomy): domain Eukaryota; kingdom Metazoa; phylum Arthropoda; class Insecta; order Diptera; family Culicidae; genus Aedes; species Aedes japonicus. The sequence goes on along the minus strand of JASCZW010016505.1, from coordinate 17,925 downwards.
TGAGTAATTCTACAGTGCCCCGTTCGGAGGCGGTTATATCACTCGTTGCTCTTTGAGGACGGTAGGTCCTCGAATCTTCTTGTGGTGCCTTTGATCTTCCGCAGGAAGAGTCCGTCGGACTGGTTCCATTTGGTGTTCCAGTGGGTTCGAAAGGTGTTTTTCAGCCACAATTTAGTATCGTCCAGGGGAACGTCCTGGGTTAGAAATTCTTTGGTGTATCCTGATGCCGCGAGCTGATCAGCGGTTTCGTTGCCAATCACTCCGCAATGGCCGGGGATCCACATCAGTGTGGTGTTTGTAGGCGCCTGCTGAATAATAGCCTGGATCCAGGGATGTCTAGGTCTGTTTGCTTGTAGTGCATCAATTGCCGATGCTGAATCCGATACGATGAGAATCGGGTCGTCGGAGGGCATCGAAACAGCCTCGAATATGCCCGCTATTTCCGCTGAGAAAACCGAGCATTCGTTCGATAACCTGTTGCTCATATTGATGCTGTTGTTTCTAGAATGAACCCCGAAGCCGACCCCATGGCGTGACTTGGAGCCGTCGGTGAATCGCACTTGTTGATCTCCGTGCTCTTCGTTGAGCAGGCTCAGAACCGATTTCCTTAGCATTGTCTTGTTATCTCCCGCTTTGAATTTGTTTTTGATTCGGCGTTCAGTTTTCATCGGTGTGCTGTTCCATTTTCTTGGCCTGTACCAGTACAGTTTTGCAATTGGCGGGAGGTTTGAGCCGTTTATCGCCTGCAGTATTCCGTTAGAGATTTCTTTCATATACGTGGTTTCGGTTCCACTAGTCTTCTCCAAAAAACTTGCCGTTCTACAGCAGATTGACTCATCGACGACCATATCGAAAGGCATGACCCCGATTTCATTGCAAGCTGCCGCTGCTGGAGTGGAAGGAAGCAAACCTGAGATATTTCTGATGTAGCTGTTATAGATTGGTGCTAACGTATTCACCAAGCTGTCTTTCGCAATGCAGGTGAGTTCCAGTCCGTAAAGCAACCTGCTGTTGATTATGGCCTTTGCCACGCGTAGACGGATGTCCCGGTTGTTACTACGATGTGGTTTCGAGATCGTCCTGATGATGTTCAACCTGGTTGCACAGCTTTTTTTATTTGATCGAAATGACTTTTAAAGCTTAACTTGCAGTCGATGGTCACACCCAGAACCTTAATTGTTCGTTTATAAGGGATTTTTGCTGAGTTAATTGTGATAGACGTGCTCGGAGGTCGATGGTTGGTCTGGCAGATTGTCGTACGGACGCTTTTGGATGCAGAAATACTGAAGCCGTGCTCTTTTGCCCATTTTCCCACGGCGTTTGTTGCCGCTTGGAGGGTTCGTCTTGGTGCTCGGTGTGTGTCGCCGACTACGATTAGCAGGATATCGTCCGCGTAGATGAAGATGTAGCATCCTTTTGGTAGTACGCAGAAAATGCCGTTCATAGCGATCAGAAATAAAGTGACCGCCAAAACAGATCCCTGAGGAACTTTAGTCTCTTCCCGGAAGATTCGTGATCTGCTGTTGCCCACAAGGACCTCGAAGGTTCTATCGGTGAGGAAGTTTTTCACGAAATGAAACATGTTTCCGCAGATGCCCCAGTCTACCAGTTTCTGAAGAACGTGTGGTGTCCATGTACGGTTGTACGCCTTCTCCAAGTCCAAAACTACAGCTTCGACGTGCTGTCCTTTTTCTTTGGCTTCCGCAAGAACTTGCCCTAAGGTGGCGAAGTATGTATTTGTTCCTCTTCCGGGTCGAAAAGCAAACTGGCGATGATCCAATCGATTAGCTTCAGTAAGGGTGTCATTCAGCCTTCTATTGACCATCCGCTCCATGGTCTTTGATAAGCAGGAGGTAAGCGAAATTGGCCGGTAACCCTTGGGTTCGTGGCTCTTTAGACCTGTCTTCAGTATGGGAATAGTGAAGCTATGTTTCCACTGTTTTGGGAAGGTGTTGCTGGTCCAGGTGTGATTGAATGTGTCCAGTAGCGCGGTGCGCCCGAGTAGAGACATGTTTTTCAACATGCTGTAACCAATATCGTCAGGTCCAGCGGAGGTTCCCTTCGTGGACTGTAGCGCGACATTTAGCTCTTCAAGAGAAAAAGGGCGGTTGAAGCTTTTGGTGCCGGAGTCGGAAGGAATCGGGAACTTCGCGATGGAATCCATGTCGGGGTTGTTGCGTCGAGCGAAAGCCAAGCTATATTCGTCGATTGATGAGAGTTCGGCGAAGTATTCGCCGAGGATGTTTGCTGTCACTGTTGGGTCATCATATATTGTTCCGTTGTAATATAGCATCGGGTGTGAACTTTTCTTCTTACCGTTTAGGGAGTTGATTCTTCTCCACATTTCAGTGGCGGTCTGATTTGCGTTGATGGATTCCAGGAAATTTGCCCAGCTATCCTGCTTCGCCTTCCTAATCATCTGACGTACCTTGTTGTTCTGACTTCGGTAGAGATCAAGGGCAGCCTGTTTATCAGTGTGCCCGTCCGGAATACGTTTAGTTGCACGCAGAAGCTTTCTGCGCCGCTTGACCGCCATTGTAATATCATTGGACCACCAGTGCAGTGCCCTGCGGCCGGGAGTGGACTTCGACTTCGGGATTGTTTCGTTTGCTGCTTCGATGATGATGTTGCTATTTTTTTCGATATCGGGTGCGATTTCGTTGGCGATTTTCAGATCCATGATGAGGGAGAAAGTGGTCCAGTCTGCTTCGGAGTATTTCCACTTGGGGCGACGGGTGATCGTAGGAGGAGGAGCATCATAGGTGATCAGAATTGGATAATGATCACTACCATGGAGATCATCATGTTTTTGCCAGGTCAATTTAGCTATGATGTCGAGATTCGCCACCGAGATATCGATTGCGGTTTTGTTTCTGCCACGAGTAAAAGTGCTCGAGCCATCATTTAAAACCGACAACTCCAGCTGTTCAAAAAGGTCAGCCAAGATGTTGCCTCTCGTGTCCGCTGTTTGCAACCCCCGATTGGGGTGATGAGCGTTAAAGTCGCCGAGGACCATCCCCGGTTCCTCGAGTGGTTGCACTGCATTCAGGAACTTGTTTTTTAAGTCGATTATCTTGCCGCAGGGGAGGTACACACCCATGACAGTCATCGGGATCGGCAGCTGAACTCGTACCGCGATAATCGGTAGGTCGGATGTTACAGGAATTTGAGCATATGGGATGTTCGACAAAACACCAATTGTGACTGAGTGCTGCAGGGTTTGACCACGTTTTATGTACCACAGATAGCGTCCACCGAGGATGGAGCTGGTGCGAGACGAGTTGGTGCGATTTACTTCTTGGAGAACGATGATCGACGGTGTGTTTTCGCGAACCAAAATCTCCAAATCGCCGAGGTTGTTGTATAGTCCATTTATGTTCCATTGAAGGGCGAGATTCGTTTTCTTGACGGTACTGGGCCCAGTTCTCAAGCGCATCCTCTCGGTTTTAGATCGAGGTGGCTGAAGACAATTTTTTCTCGTAGTTGAAGGTACAGATTGCGAAAGCAGATGACTGTGTTCTGAGCGAGATGAGCACGTGTCCGTTATCGTGGACCCCGGCAGAGCTCCACCGGTAGAAGCAGACGGTGAGGACCCCGCTGCCGGCAGAGATGAAGGAGCCACCGAGAAAATGGGGTTTTGCGACGAAAGGCCAGCTCCAGGTGGTAGATAGCCACTCTTTTTGGCTACCCACAGATCGTACGTTTGCGAATCGGTAAGCGTGTTTATTTTTAATTCCGTGTCGGGTATTTTCGTCACTGCGACCAATTTTTAGATCTATTGTGACATATCCCCTTTTTGTTGTTGCTTTAGTTATTTTCAGCATGACGCATCACTATTGATAGAAGTGATCGCCAAAGTCTGGCCTAAAGCATTGTCCCAGGACGGTATAACGCTCCGAATAAAGTGTACTACCGTACTGGGGTTTGTTCTCCAAATCTCAAGGGGTTCTAGTAGCCCTTTGTTAAAGAACTTCAGCCTTTTATTGAAAATTGCCGAGCAGTGGCATAACAAGTGTTCCGAGTCTTCTCTTTCCATGTTACAAAATCGACATGAATCATCTTGAAGTTTTCCTATCAGCTTCAAGTAATAACGGCTCGGACAGTGAGCTTCAAGTAATAACGGCTCGGGACAGTTATAAGGCCTGTATATATTGTTAGATCTCTTTTGGTTAGATCTAGTAACTTGCGAGTCATTGAAATGTTTGGAGTAATGAACCGCTTTGATTGCCTAGCTTTGAAAGTGTTGTTCCAGTTTGTCTCCACTTTTAAGCATTCCCAGGCTTTCATCTCCATTCTAAGAGAAGAAGCAGATACACCACAAAAGGGTTCAGGTCCTACAAACTGATGAGACGATCCGAGTCTTGCTAGTTCATCGGCTTTCTCGTTTCCATCAATTCCAGAATGACCAGGAACCCAGTACAAATTGACTTGATTACGACAAGACAATTTCTGAAGTGATTGAACACATTCCCAAACATGTTTGGACGTGTATATTGCTGACTTTAAAGCATTCAAAGCTGCTTGACTATCCGACAAAATGCATATATTTGAATATCTATAGTTTCTGCGTAAGCATATAGCAGAACATTCCAGAATTGCTTGAATTTCAGCTTGGAATACAGTTGGCCACTTTCCCATTGGGATTGAAAGGTTAATCCCTGGGCCAGTTACCCCAGCTCCCACTTGATTGTTCATTTTTGAACCGTCTGTATAGAAAACAATCGATCCTTGGCGGAGGTTTGGGCCACCTCTTGCCCACGAATCACGCCCAGGGTCAATAACTTGATATGAATAATCAATGTTGTATTTTTTCTCCATCCAATCTTCGTTGTTCATAACTAAGGGATTAACTTTTACAATTTTAAGAACGCTAAGATGTCCTATTAGATAACCTTCTAAAAGGTTCGCAAACCTTCTGATCCTTAGTGCGGTCTTTTCAGCTTCTAACTGTATGAATTGATGCAATGGCAACATAAAAAGTAATGCATCCAGTGCCTTCGTTGGTGTACTTCTCATTGCACCGCTAATTGAACAAGTTGCTAGTCTTTGAAGTTTTTCTAACCTTCTTTGTGCAACAGTTTCTTTTGTTTTTGGCCACCAGACCAATGAAGCATAGGTAATCTTGGGTCTCACAATTGCCGAATAAATCCAATGGATCATTTTTGGCCTTAGTCCCCATTGCTTACCAAATGTTCTTTTGGCTATCCATAGAGCATTTATCGATCTGTTGATTGTCTGCTCTAAATGAAAGTTCCAATTTAGTTTGCTGTCAAGAAATACTCCAAGGTATTTGACTGTATTTGAAAGTACCAAATGTGTGCCTTTCAACCTTAAGTTCTCAATACAGTATTTTCTCTTCTTTGTAAATGGCACAATAGTAGTTTTAGATGGGTTTATGTTCAAGCCTTCCTTATCACACCACGAAGATACATAATTTAAAGCACTTTGCATTCTGTTTGCAATGATACAGTCGTATTTACCGCGTACTATTAAGACTATTTCATCTGCGAAGCCAACTACTTCAAACCCTAGGGTTTTCAGATTTTTAAGAAGATCATCAACTATTATAGACCACAATAAAGGTGATAATACGCCTCCTTGTGGACACCCTTTTACAGCTCTAATACTGATGGATGAGCTTCCAAGGTTTGCTGATATTTGTCTATTTGATAACATCTCGTTAATCCAATCGACAATACATTTGTCGAAACCAAGTTTCATCATTGCTTTAACCATTGAACTATGAGATGAATTATCAAATGCTCCTTCAATGTCTAGGAACGCAGCTAGTGAGATTTCCTTAGCTTGAAAAGATTTTTCTAGTTTAGAAACAACCGCATGCAACGCTGTTGCCGATGATTTACCTTCCTGATAAGCAAATAGATGTTTACTCAGAGGAGTTTTAGGTAAATATGTTGACTTTATGTATTCATCAATAATTTTTTCCATTGTTTTAAGTATAATTGACGATAAGCTTATGGGCCTATAGGATTGAGGTGAACTTTTATCCTTTTTATTAGCCTTAGGAATAAACGTCACACGCACTTGTCGCCACGCTGTCGGAAGGTAGTTTAATGTTAAACTTGTCCGAAATAGTTTTGTTAGAATGGGTAATAGAGTTGACTTTCCCTTCTGCAGTAGTACAGGATAAATTCCATCCCTACCAGGTGATTTGAAGGGTTCAAAAGAGTCAATCGCCCATTCGACTTTTCTTTCGTTAAAATTGTAATTGTAAATTGTGGTCGCGGAGTGTGTCAGGAATGGGAGATAGATTGTGTTTTAATTACGTTTTGTTGCAATTTTTTTATTCTAATGTGGCCGTTTCGTTGTCAGGTTGCTGTTTTTTTTTCGTCGGAGTGCGAGCGTGTTTGGTAGAGAAAATATCACTCACACATGTGTGAACTAATTCTTTCCTTCGCTACTCACACAAACAGCCCGGCTGCATATTTTTCCATGTGTGTGTGTGCGGAGAAACATGCAAAGGAGCGACGGAGCGTCATAAGAGAGAAGTGAGACAGGAAAGTGATATGTGGTGGTAGCAGCTAGTGAGATCGGTGAGAATTATGGTGAAGTGTTAGCCGTTCAGGGTGAACATGTGCTAGTGTATGGGAAGAGGTCGGCCTCACCAGAGTGGGGATCGCCTGCAGAGCGATGTACATGTGAAGGTGTTTGCTAACCACGGCAATGCATGGTGTGGATGAGAATACCAAGGAAAAGCTACTGGCCTCACACACAGGCTTATTCGAAATAAATCTTATGGCTCCCATATGCGATTGAAGGTTGAGGTATGTTACAGGGTTTACGGCGGAGTGGCCCAGGTATGTGTCTTAATTTTTCGATTTTTGACAAAGAGCCGATCGGTAAGTGTGCTTCAACCGAGACTTTTTGTTCATGAGTCTGGACACTTTTCAAGTCACAGACTGGCATGCAGTTGTGAGCTTGTACACTCTCGCGTCTCTTTGCTCAGTTTTTGAGTGCAATTGTGTGCTTCCTCTTTTTCTCTCATGGGAGTGTTGCTCGGTTTTCGTTGGGGAGTGGATCAACTCAATTTTTGAGTAGATCCCCTTTTTGCGAGGATTGGGTGGCATTTTCGTGGGAGAGGGGGGGATGGCGTGCAGTTGTGCTCGGGAGTTGAGTGGAGTGACGCGGGAGTGTAGGTTTGTCATGGCGGCGTATTAGCGTTAAGTATGAGAGGGTTGACTCATCGATTTCTTTTACAATGTTCCCAAGTTGTAAGGCGTTGGGAGTTTATTTCGTGATTTGTAATCGATGGATTTTGAATTTCTAGTTGGGTTGTTACAGGATGCAGAGGGATTTACTTGGGGAGGCATACATTGAGAGTGGCTGAGCTGAGTTTGTTAGATATAGCTTCAATGGACTGCAGTTTGGTGAACAGTTGGGTGTTATAGTTGTTTATTCAATGAAATTTTCTCGCTATTCTCATTCAATGTTTATTTCGGCCAGTAGTGTCCAACACATAGTTATGATCAACCATCGACAGCCCGCAACAATAACTCTTGGTATATTTTCAGAGAAATGGCTGAGCTCTTCAAACATCCTGGGGATTGCAGGGATTTAACTTCTATGTTGGTTCTTAATGTTGTTTCTTTTCAGGCAACAAGTGGTTTATTTCTGCCAGGTTTTGAAGACAATATCTGATGTCCTGTTTTATTTTGTTTTTCGTAATTCTTGTCTCTTTTCAGTTACAGCGTATCGTTAACCAAAACGACCTCTGTAGCTAACCTTCTCCCAACTATCCAACATCCCAGTGATTTCTCGTGGAAGTGCAGAGGATTTCTCGGCTTCCTTCAAAGCGAGTATCACGTCAACACGTTCCTTTCCATTCCTTACTTGACCAGCATTCGGACACGGCCGGCGCCGGTATTGCTTTATATTGGGTCACCAGTTTTTACACATTGAAGATGTATGTTAGTCCCAAACATCATCGGTTGGTTCTTTGTGTAAATACAGCTGATCTGGCAATAACGGAGTAGCATCCGTGGGCGGTCAATCATGCTCATGCTCATGCTCACCAGACCATGGCCCAGCCATTAATAAACGTGGAACGGTTCTCCAGATGGTCGAGGCTCCACCGTGCAGCTGGGTACGTTGTCAGAGCGATCCGAAGATTCCAGGGAATCAAGTCAGAGGGTCCCTTGACGCAAGAAGAGTTGAAAGAGGCGGAAGTTCTGATTTGGCGACAGATCCAGATGCAGGAGTACGCGGAAGAGCACGCAACGCTAACCTACAACAAAGAACACCCCGAAGCTGAACCGAAGCAGATCAATAGATCGAGTGCACTGAACAGGATGTCTCCACTGCTCGACGACGATGGAGTTCTTCGGATGAATAGTCGAATCGTGACTGCACCAATGGTAACTGAAGATGAGAGGTTTCCAATTTTCCTCCCCAAAGGTCAGCGAGTGACGGAATTGCTTGTAGGAAGTTATCACGTTCGTTATCTACATGGAAACCATGAAACAGTGGTCGACGAGCTAAGGCAGCGGTTCAGGATTCCTCAACTACGCGCGGTAGTTGCAAGGGTGGCTAAGCAATGCCAGCACTGTCGAATCCAAAAGGCGAAACCACGGCCACCGATCATGGCCCCACTTCCAGCAATTCGACTTACTGCTTTCGTACGGCCATTCACACATACTGGGGTGGACTATTTCGGCCCTGTTTTCGTCAAGCAAGGCCGTAGCTTAGTCAAGCGTTGGGTAGCGCTCTTCACGTGCCTGTCAATCAGAGCAGTGCACCTCGAGGTTGTTCACAGTTTGTCCACTCAGTCATGTGTAATGGCCATCAGGAGATTTGTGGCGCGCAGAGGATCACCTGCGACGTTTTGTTCCGACAACGGGACCAATTTCGTTGGAGCAAATAACCTACTACAACAACAGCTCCAAGTAATGTACAACCACTGTGCAATAACCTTCACTAATTCGGAAACGAAGTGGATGTTCAATCCACCACTAGCGCCCCACATGGGAGGCCAATGAGAGCGCATGGTAAGATCGGTGAAGACAGCCATGGCGGCTATCGCAGACCATCCACACCATCCCAGCGACGAGGTCCTGGAGACCGTAGTGCTCGACGCTGAATCGATTATTAATTCGAGACCGCTTACGTACATCCCTTTAGATCACGAAGAACAGGAAGCACTTACGCCAAACCACTTTCTGCTATTCGGAACGAAAGGCATTAACCAACCTCTTCGAGACATGGCAAACGATGTTACTGTTCTTAGGGATAGTTGGAAACTGGCGCAGCACCTGGTCGATACGTTTTGGAGTCGTTGGATCCGGGAATATCTGCCAACGTTGGCACGACGCACCAAATGGTTCCAACCGGTAAAACCATTGAAACCCGGTGATCTGGTGGTGGTAGTCGACAACGGTAAACGGAATGGTTGGATTCGAGGCCGGATCATAGATGTCATGAAGGCAAAGGACGGGCAAGTTCGACGCGCCGTGGTATATACATCGAAAGGAACGATGAGCAGACCCGCCACCAAGCTGGCACGGTTGGATGTTCGGGATGAATCAGGAGAAGCGGAAGCGTCAGGTGAACCGGAACTACACGGGTAGGGGAATGTGGGCGAACCCACTGTGCAGTCGTCATCGGATTTGTAGTGAGTCCCGGTTACACCGCTGAGTGGAATCGGTACGCAGCATGACAGGCTTGACAGCTGACGGAGAGGCATAGATGTCAAGTGGAAAAGGAAAGTGAAAAGGAGAAAAGGAAGAGATAGGAAATAAAAGGCTATTATAGAAATTATTGAATTATTGTAACCAGAATTTTGAAAATATATAGAGTGAATAGAAAGGTACGGTGTTTATCATTGTATACATTGTGAAGAGTCATTTTAAAAAAACTTTATATAAAACAGGACCCGAAACGGGAAACTGAGGCTGTGTTGTCTGTGTGCAGAAATCAGCAAAGAACACCAAAATGTAGGTAGTAAATTAATTATTTGAGAACCAAAAAAAAAATAACCTAACTAATAAATTTCAGCTTTGAAGCTGTATTAAACGCATGCTATCGAGGAGGTTTCATTTGCTACACGCACAGCGCATTCCCAAAAATTTCCCAACAGGTCATGAATGCGTTTTTTGTGGAACGATTTTAAGTTTTTAATGTATCATTTATTAGTTTTTATATGCAAAAGTATGTTTGCCCAACCAATGCGTTGAAAGTGGAATAAAATCGCCGGTACAGTGTCACCAGCGACTGTGCAGAAAATGATGGCATGGTCACAAGTAAAGTTGGACAGTTCGTTCGAAACGGTGGAATGCAATAACTTTTTATATACATGTGAATAAATATGTTATATGTTAAAGCTGAATAAATACCCTGTATGTTGTTTAATTCTTGAGTTATGATCACTTGAATGCGTCCAAATTTATTTTAAACCAAACCACAGGTTGCATCATACAGGACGGTGAAACAAATGTGAAGGCCGACTTTTCACAAATCCATGATAATAAATTCTGCACTACAAAGAGCAGAGGAAGTCTAGAGTCTGAGTTTGAAGAACAGAAGATATAAAAATTTGCGAAAAAAATATCTCGTTTGGCAAGCCATCTCTACGTGCGATACAACCAGCTAACCATTCATCTCAACCGGAAATATTAACAATGAGATCTACATCAAAGAGTGCAGTGAGTTAACAGTGAAATCTACATCAAAGAGTGCCTTCAAAAACGCCTATTGCTACTGCAAAAACAGCATTCTCAAAACACCCTTGTGCAACTTCGTTTGAATCCCTGCCATGAGGTTTACGACAGTACTATCCTAGATCTTCATTCTGGCAGGATTCCATTTCTTGCGAGAGTGACTTATGTTCTTACAACTTTGACCAGTTTTCCAAAAGATTCCCCTTAATAATTGCTCAAAATCTCTCGATTGGTCGACACTGTGGAACATTTGATAGATTCATATTTTTGGGCACAAATTGCATCATTATTTTGAATAAATATCAGCGTATCCTTCGGTCTTTCACGTTCTTCGCGAAAAAGTAGGCGTGAAAAAGGTATGGGCGAGATTCGTGCCACTAGAGGTTGTACGGAATCAAATTTTACCACTTTTAAATGGCTAAAACTTTTTACCCGTTGGGTATTTTCTATTGAAATTTTGGGTGAAATTGGATCAATGTGTATTTGTTTATGCTGTGTAAGTTTCACTAGCAGATGTGCAATCGTTGCAAAGATGCAGTCGGAAGAACAGCATCGGGGCAAAGACATTTTGCGCGCGTTCCTCGAAAATTCGGATCTTTCTCATCGTGCCATCAGCAGGAAGCTGGGAATGGTTCATTCTGCGGTGTCTCGTGTTTTAAATCGTTACCACGAACTTTTGACCATCGATCGAACGTTTGGCAAAAATGGATCTCCGTATAGTGTTTAAGATCACAAGCGGGTAGTTCAAGCTTTCAAGAGGAATCCCAACAGTTCAGTTAGAGATGTGGCGAAGAAACTGAATCTAACTAAAGCTTTCGTGCAAGATGCGAAAAAACGTTAAGAACTACACGCGTACAAAGTCCAAAAGGAACCTTATCGCGATGAACGGCAGAATACGGTAGGTAAAAAACGTGCACGGAAGCTCTACACCCAGATGTTGACGAAATCACATTGCCTCATTATGGATGATGAGACGTATGTAAAATCAGACTTTCGGCAGCTTCCGGAGCTCCAGTTTTTTACTGCTCATCATGAATTCGATGTCCCTGATGACGTTAAAAAGCAGAAGATGTCAAAGTTTGTCAAGTGCCCCCCCTTTTCGTGACGTTCCAGTTGTCATGGTCAATGGGCAGGTGTACCCAAAGAAATGCCTCCAAAAGCGTCTACTTCTTCTTCTGAGGTCACACGATGGTTCAACGATTTTCTGGCCGGATTTAGCCTCGTGCCATTTTCGAAAGAGGTTTTGGAGTGGTACAACGCTTAGGAGGTCAATTTAGTGCCAAAGCATCTCAACCCCCCCCAACGCACCGGAACTGGGTTCGGAAACATCCTAAGGAAGTGAAATCGGAGGAAAATATGAAGAAAAAATGGATTTCCACGCAAAAAAAAAGTTGATCCAAATATTGTACAGGACCTTATGAGTAGTGTAAAGAAGGAGGTTCGTGCATTTGGATATGGAATTGAATTTGAATAAAACAAACATGGGAAAATATTCATGACATATTTTATTTTACTTCGTGAAAGATTGAAGATGATTGGTTGAACGGGAGAATTTTGCCGAATATATGTGTGTGTCGCAATTTGATTCCGTACACCCTTTATTTCTGGTTTTACGCATTCTGATTTATGTGAACTATATGTTTATACATTTTCCAATTTCTTCTACTCTATTAGGTACAGACTCATGTTTTCAAAATTGCTCAACGGTGGTTGTGTCAACGACAAAGTAGCAAAACTGTGCTTCCTTCTAATCCAACGGATTTTACACGTTAGTTGCGGCGCTTACCGGCAACCCTGCGTATCACGCTTGCACCATAGTAGATTACTATACGTTGAAGCTGTGTTGAATAGCAAAATCAAATAGAAAAGAGTAGGTACAATACATGCGCATAATACTTATAATTGTCTAATCAGGTGTTTACCTTTGCACGCGTTGTGAACGCCCACTAGAGGACAATTTGTTTAATTTATACATTAAATAGTAAGTAATTCTATATTATATCTTAAACTACTATTAAATATGTCAAGAACTGTGTGAAGTTTGTTCGTGAAGTAACAACGTTCGATGACCAACATTTCTAATTGGAGAATGTTGAGATAGACAGCGTACATATCTTGATTTTTTCGACGATCATTAAATTAAGGCGGTTGAGCTAGTCTCCCGTCTGGATTATCGATGGCACTTTTCCAACCACTCCAATGGGGTTTAAACTAATCTTCACAATTCACGGCTGCACAGAAAGTTTTTGCCTTTTGTCCAAATGATCTTTCCTGATAAAAAGGAAAATACTTATACAAAATCATTTAGGTTGTTAAAAATGCATGCTCAACGGAGTGATATTTTATTTACCCCGGAATTTATTTTAACCGATTTCGAGACAGCAAAAATGCTATATGCAAGGTATTTCCTGAATGCACTCAATATGGCTGCTATTTCCATCTGTTTAATAAATTGTGGAAAAATATTCAGAAACTTGGTCTGAGAAATGTGCACAAAACTAATGTAAAGGTTCAAACAGCTACTAGGCAAACTGAAGTTATGGCATTCTTACAGCCAGAGGAGGTTGCACAAGGCATAGCAGCATCCGAGCTTCTGCTCCAAAACAAATGGATTGTTTTTTCGATTATTTCGAGACGACGTATGTTGGCAAGCTGGTTGTCAGACCGGATGGCACTATAAAAAGTCGTTATCCAAGATTCAAACCCAAGGTCTGGTCCATTCAACAGAGTGCTCTGAATGATATACCACGAACATTAAATGCCATCGAGGTATTCCACAATAAGCTGAATTAATTATCGAAAGGCATCCTAGATGATCGTCGATTTTACCCAGTTCTGAGAACGTTTCAGGAGGAGGAGCAGGCAACGTCTTCCGACTGTCTGCGCATGTTTCTGTAAGCTGGCCCAAGAAACCCTCACTAGTAAGGAAGGGAACACGCTTAAGAACCGCTCTTGGATCGCAGAAGGGTTCGGAAGTAACAATCTTCGACAAGATACAGACAATTTAATTAATTACGCATGCAACATTGTAATTTTGATTCATATTTGCGTATTAATAGATTTATATAGCGATTGATTAATATACATAGAGAAATATAAACTTATAATTCTAAAATGTTAAACATGCCGTAACATGACAATCTTTTACAATATGGGTATGTTTTTTGAGGAAGAAATTCGAGGAAAAATTCGGGTTAAAGTTTTTCGGGAAAACGGTACATTCGAGAAAATTTCATTCGGAGAAAATGTTTTCGGAGAACTGCTCTTCGGGTTACGTAAGCCGTCCAGTTATAGTATCGGCTGATAGGGATTCTCTAATCGGTATCTCACTTCATACTCATGAGCATGAGCATGATTGACCGCCCACGGATGCAATTCCGTTATTGCCAGATCAGCTGTATTTGCACAAAGAACCAACAGATGATGTTTGGGACTAACATACATCTTCAATGTGTAAAAACTGGTGATCCATCATAAAGCAATACCGGCGCCGGCCGTGTCCGAATGCTGGTCAAATAGGGAATGGGAAGGAACGTGTTGACATGATACTCGCTTTGAAGGAAGCCGAGAAATCCTCTGCACTTCCACGAGAAATCACTGGGATGTTGGATAGTTTGGGAAAGGTTAGTAGCAGGGTTCGTTTTGGTTAACGATACGCTGAAAGTATGTTGCACTATCCACCAAAAGCAATGGGCCGGTCCAATGTGACTGAAAAGAGACAAGCATAACGAAAAACAAAACAAAACAAAATAGACGAAATAAAATAATATAGAATATGAGATATTGTCTTCAAAACATGGTAGAAACAAACTACTTGTTGCTTTGCAAACCAGCCCTCCTCGATGTCCCAGATGGCCAAATCCTGCAGCTGCTGCCGTTGACACTCGTCCACATCAACCCGACCGTCGCCGACGTGTCGGAAACCTTCCGATAGTAACATATCTGTGTCCAATACACTCTTGTTGCACCGATCAATTTACAAACCAAGCCTGCACACCGAATCAAAATTCACCCTGGCATGGTTGTGGTATCTTCCACTAAAATCCAGTTCCAGATACCGGCACTTGGTTTCAGGAAACAGAATCAAAAAGATAAATACACTCGATTATGACCTCGGTTGCTTTGGACCTGACCTCGCTTGAGGAAAAAATCACCAACACACAACAGCGCGATCCCGCGACACGCAACACTCTTCCAACTTCAGCTTCACAGGTAACGAATTGCACACGCACACTAGTAAACCCCGACGCAGAACAACGCGACGCGCGACGAGGTGCTACTGCCACAGACGTCGTACTAGACGACACCGTTGTTGGCGTTGTTGCCGCTTATGCGATGCAAATTACTGCCTACACACAACCACTATGAATCACAACACATAAACACTCTTGCTGTTGATGCTTTCGCTCGATGCGCTCACCACTTTTCTGTTTTCTTCAGTTCTGTAATCTGTACATAAACTGACAATATTGTATGTGTGCGATTCCGTGCATGTGTGCGAAGGCAAACTGAAATAGATCAGTTAACGATTTGCTGCAAACGTCAATTTCCTCAGCCCCCTTCATCGTTTTACCCATCCATCTCGAAAACAATCAACCAAAACATGTCGATTGCTACGATTACAAACTCGTCTACCCGTATACGTGAAATACACCAACACAGATTTTCTTGAAACTTATAATGCCCATAATTTTCTTTTGCATCATTTTCACAACACATATTCTTTACACAATAAAACACTTTCGAGCAACTTTATAACGGTAATCCATTATGCGAATTGCTCACTCCCGCACACATAGACAATCAGAATGATTTGCACTTCTTTGCAAGCATCACGCGCAAGCAATGAAAAACGTGAACTGCGGTTAAACGCTTTCAATAATTTTAATAATTTTCCGGGACGCGTAGACCTTTTATCGCATTAGAAATTCACTTCCATTGATTTTCTTCAAAACTACGTGGAGGTACGATTACACGCGGAGAAAGAATGGAAATTAATTGCAAATTCACACGCGCGCACAAGCAGGCGAGCGAAAAGCGACACACAACCGACCGGAACGAAAGCCTGCAATGAACTCCATCGGTATCTCACTTCATACTCGCTGAAAAATCCGTTATGAATTTCGTCAACATCGAGTACCGAATTTGAGAACAGGTTATGTTTTCCTTTGCAAATATACACCATGAACAAAACTCATGGAAACGTGAACAAATATTGCCAAAGTAAATTATAACACCTGCGTACCAGTGCTCTAGTTGGCAAAGACGACAACCATCATGACAACGAGAACTTTTTTATGGAAATAATAGTTATGTTTTGGTTGACATGATAAGGCTCTATAAATTGTTCTTGCAAACATGAGGAAGCGTAATGCATGAACTGAAATATTACAGATCATACATCATGTTTAATGTATTCATTTTGATTCATAAAGCTATGTCCATTTACAATCCGGAATAATAAAATCATCTGTATCTTGGTAACGGATTGACGTACATACATACATATACATATCGCATTACACCTTCAGAGCGATTGACGTACAAATAAGTTTAACACATCAAAACAAAGGTAATTCACTCTACTTTAAGGACAAAATATCAATACAACTCATTTCTCTTCGTTTCTAATGTAAATTTCTTCTTTATTCCTCCCTTAAAACGCTGCACACCTCCGGAGTCAACTTCCTTGGCACATTTGTTCCACATTTTGGTCATCTGAGTCACGTCCCGAGCCGTTTTTCCACTTTTCTTTAGCTTCCGCTTCATTATTGCCCAACATCTCTCGATGGGCCGGAGCTGCAGGCAGTTGGGTGGATTTATGTTATTATCGATGAATTCTACGCTATTATCGCGGTAACACTGGATGATTTCCCAGCTGTAGTGGCAACTCGCCAAATCTGGCCAAAACTTCACAGGGCCTTTATGGGCTTCAATGAAAGGTAGTACGCGGTTTTTGAGGCATTCTTCCTTGTACATCTTCGAGTCCATCGTCTTATTCGCCACGAACACTTTGGTTTTTGCTCCGCAGCTGCATATCCCTTGCCAAATCATCAGTTTTTGTTTTTTTTTTTGCAAATTTGTCCATTAGAGCAAACTTAAACTTCGCAGGAACATCTCCTCGTGCTGTCGCCATGTAGAATTTTTGGCCATGTAGAATTTTTGAGATCAACCACGGTTCAGTAATAGCTATTCCCAAAAATACAGGAACAAATCCCATGTCAGAAACATTAATAAAAAAAACACTGGACAACTCCACGTGGGGGCGCTTTTTTTTCAGTCATTCATCCAACCACCAGAGAGGCGTTTCTTTTTCGTTTGCAATAAAGTAGCGTAGCTCTTTGTATTGTATTCGTACAATGCACGAATGTTCTCTCTGTGCAACAAATGCTTCGTGCTTTTGACAGTTGTGCGTGTGCCAAGGAAGCTTCTTAAAAAATACAAATCAGTTTCGATGCAGAGAATAACGAATAGTTAATTAGAAAGTTAGTTCCTCCCCCTAAATTAATTTTTTAGTGTACAATCTATAGATTGCAAATATTGAGAACACTATCCTGATGTGCTTCTCTAATGTTAACAGTGTAAATACACTTGTGTAGTTTTTTTTAAACTTGGGTTCATCCATACTTTCTGGAGAAGTCTTTCTTGATCTCACAAATTTATGATTTTATTTTGTGTGAATTTCGTTCATGGATTTGAGATAAATATCATGAAAATGCGATTTGCTCGATCATGTTTACGGGAGCAAAGCTTTGAATTGATAGGAAATAACTGTTCAGATTAACATAGTTTTTTTTATCGCGAATATGGGAAAAGTTTTTCTCTGAACTTCATTTATGGCAAACGTCAATTTTACTCCATGGCAAAGTCCGGAACAGCGCATCTGATATGGCATGGCAGCGGTCGGTCTGACAGTCCGCGATGAACATGGAAACGAACATTCAACAAGCTTGATTCCGGATCCCAATATACAACTTCATTACCTATGAATCTAACTTGTCGTCAGAGTCTTAGTCTAAAACCAGAATGAACAGTGGATCTCATTTGGATGATGTATCTTCTGATTGCCGTGGGTTCAACTGCATAGAGTTTGAATTGATTTGCTCGGTGAGTTTTTATTCCAAAACGTTGTGTTTCAGCTTTCTTTGGTTCAGCTAACCTCAGAATATATATTTTTGTATGTTGCTCTTGGTAAGCTTACTTACTCACACATACGTATACACGTATAACACGAGAAGTTTTCGAACACAGT